>CABHPQ010164852.1:0-24507 GCA_902168405.1 Peromyscus aztecus | reverse complement strand
GTGTGTGTGTGTGTGTGTGTGTGTGTGTGTGTGTGTGTGTGTGTGTGTGTGTAAAATATGATTTTTATTAGAATGGTTTATAGGTGTGGTCCTTCTAGTATAACAATGACCATCTACCAATAGAAATTCCAAGAATCCAATATTTGTTCAGTCCATGAGGCTGTATGTCTCAGCTGGTCTTCAGTATGTCAGGACCTTAAAGAAGTGGGCTCTAATGTCAATGATGGAATTGACTTGCCAGCAAGACTGAGGGCAAGCAGGTAAAGAGCAAGTTTCCTTCTTCCATACCCTTTATATAGGCTGCCGCCAGAAGGTATAGCCCAATTTCAGGTGGATCTCCCCACCTCAAAAGATCCAGATGTGGGTCTTCCGACTTCAAGTGATTTAATTATTAAAAAAAAAAAAAACCTTCACAGTCATACCTAGTCACTTGGGTTTTAATTAATTCCAGATACAGTCAAGTTGACAAACAAAAATAACCATCATAATTACATTATGGGTCAGATAGTATTTTTAGAACTTTACAAATACAAATCCACACAGACAGCTATTTGTAATTTTTCTAAAGCAAATTTTGCAATCATAGTATACCTAAAAATCATCAATGATAAAAAAAAAGGCTAACTATTTATGCAATAAACTTCTGGAGTCACACAAAGTATCTGTCAATAGATTAATGGGTAAAGAAAGGGGTATGTATTCCATGGAGTTTTACTCAGCCACAAAAAAAAAAAAAAATGAAATCATGTCACTTGCTAGAAAAGGGAAGGAATTAGAGATCACAATAAGCCAGGCTCAGTAAAATATCACATTTCCTTTCATCTGTGAGTCTTAGATTGCATATAGACATATAAAAACTATTTACATGTATTTCATGAAGCAAAAGGGAGACTAGGGAAAAGAATGAGACCAACAAAAGTGTAGAAGACAGGAAGCATTAAGAGAAGTATACAGGACTGAATATGGTCAAGTATATAAATATTTGAAATAAATTTTCTATATGAAACCCAGAACTGTGTACAATGAATATATGCCAATTTAAAACAAAAGATGGTAGTTGATCACTGAGTATTACTGTCAGCACACTTTCATTACTGCTCATTTTTTATTTTAAAAACTTGCTTGTAATAGTAACTGTAATGAATATATATGAAAATGACCCAAAAAGAGAGTAGATCACTAGGGCTGTTGATAGGAAAAGAAAGCGGTATGCTGGGCAGGGGTGGTGCACACCTTTAATCCCAGCACTCGGGAGGCAGAGCCAAGCAGATCTCTATGAGTTCAAGGCCAGTCTGGGCTACAGAGTGAGTTCCAGGAAAGGCGCAAAGCTACACAGAAAAACCCTGTCTCGAAAAAAAAAACCAAAAAAAGAAGAAGAAGAAGAAGAAGAAGAAGAAGAAGAAGAAGAAGAAGAAAAGAAAGAAAGTGGCAAAGATGTTTAATAATGCTTCAAATCCTGAAAATCAGGAGTTTTCAGTAGATAAATACAGGCATTTTAAATTCAATAGTATGATAGATAGATAGATAGATAGATAGATAGATAGATAGATAGATAGATAGCATGAAAGAATTCATAGAACTTTTCACAAAAAGCAAAACAAAACCATTTCAGGTAGAAGGTTCAAGTCCAAAGCAATTAAACCATTTTACATGATAGGAACGGGAAGTCAGAGGAGGCCAGATGTGTTTTAAGTGGTGGTAGGACATGGGTAACAAAACGAACTATCAAATAAAAGTAACCCTGCATGCTTTAGGTAGTAGCATCACACAACATCTTCCTTTGTATGTGCCCTGCAAGCTAATTCAGCTTAGAGAGTGTCAGAATTTCCTCCTTTCTTAGGCCAAGTAATACTTCATTCTAGGCATTTATACATTGGTAATTCATTCATCTGCAAATAGGCATTGGATTATTTATTTCAGCTGTTGTGAATAACCCAGTTATAAACACAATTGCTACTCACATCTCCACTTTCAAGTCTTGTGATTATATACCCAGAAATGGATTTGTTGACTCATACGGTAATGCTATGTTTAATTTTTTGAGGATTTCTCATACATCCGTATTATGTCTTCATAGGACTAATGTAGTTGGTATAATGTCAGCAAAGTTTAATTGCAAATAACCATTATCCAAAAGTCTTATACTAGTTTTAGCAAAACAACTGAAACAAACTTCATGCCCAGGCCATGCCTAATATATTTTGTTGGTCAGGGCAAATGTCTTGCACAAGTCCTACTGTTTCCAGACCAAGATGTCCACCACTGAGGGTGCTGTTCTTTTTGCCTGAAAACTGCCAGGTGGTATTTCCAGGGGCTCTGATTCAGAAGTGTTCACTCTGTCAATGGAAGAAACCTAAAGGAGATCGTTAACCATGAAATCCGTTCAGAAGAATCTCTTTCATCTTCCCTCCTTACTTCTTTTCTCACACAAGCCAGCAGTCATGGTGGTTATAATCATGCCCTGGGAACTTCATCTGGAAGTGTATGTCTTGCAGTAATTCTCCACTCACATTTCTAAGGGAACATGGAACTTAAGTGGTCCGAAACTTCCATCCCTTGAGTATAGGATCCCCTGGGTTTTCAGTTGTTTTCCTAAGTGTTTTCATGCAAAATACAGATTCTTTGTATTTAACAAGGCTTTTTGTTTTGTTTTGTTTTCAAAATCTTTTCGTATCCAAAGTTTAACTTAGGTATTCAAAATCTATTAAGGTTAAACTTTTACAAGAATGACTTTGATGTTGTAATACGCTATTTTGCCCATTCCATTGATCATCAGACTGCTTTCTCAATGATAGGAAAATAAGTTGATCAAAATCCTACTGAAAATTGTCTTTAGTTTATTTACTCATTAAGCTGAAGCCCAATCCTGACCCATATTTCTGTATTCTTTGACTAATTTACCTAATTCAGAAAAACACATAGCATTGTGAATTTTATAGAGCAATAAATTTAAGAACAATATTCTCAAACTAGAGCCATGAAAATGCATTATGCCAAATCTGAAATCTGCAAAATGTAACTCGACTCAGTCTTCAACTGTGTAAGTTCATGTATTTGGATCAAATTTAAAATTTCTTTTAAGGAGGCTCACTAATAAAATCCGAATCAGGAACGTTGGAGTTGGGAGGATGGGTTTGTCATTTTAATGAGTATAGCACAAAAAAGATACTAGCATACAAATAAGATTTCCTATCAAAAACACCAAGGCACAGTGTTCCTGACAAAGCCAGAACATTCCAAAATAGTTAAAAACATTCCTGATGCCTTTGAAAAACACCAAATCAGGAACTGCTGCTTTTATAATCTAATGATCTTATTTCCTCATTGTGGCTTGGATTCAGTTAGCTGGCCATATTCCTTTGACTTTGAGAATATAAATCTATTAATATAGCTATAAAAATACACAAATAAGATAAATGCAACTTATAAAGTAGAACAACCAGCTGAATAAATACTATACAGTGGCAGAAATTCAAGATCTGTAATAAATTAAGATTAGAATTTAAGATTTTTTTATTTCTAAAATTATGTCTATATGTATATGCCTATATGCAGGTTTATTGTGAGTGCAGTGCCAGCAGAGGCCAGAAGAGGGTGGTGGAGGATGGAGTTGGAGGCAGTTGAGTCACCCAACCTGGTCCTGGGAACCCAACTCGGGACCTCTTGAAAGGATTATGTGCTTTTAACCACTGAGCCTCTCTCCAGCCCAAGGCTGGGATTTAAAAGACTAATTAGACTGTAGAAATATAATCACTGCAGCAGAAGCAGGACTTGAACTCAAGAAATAAGAATTTTTTCCTAATGCTGTTAGCTAACTGAAAATTGGGGATCGGCAGTAATTGGAAGTGTGGAAAGAGTATACACATTTTGGGGCTGTTCACGTTGTCAAACTGAAATAAGCCTCTATATCTTCTGACAAATCCATCATCCTGCTAGGCTCACACATGTCCTTGTATCCAGTGAACAATTTCTTTTTAAAATTAATAATAATAATAATAATAATAATAATAATAATAATTTGTCTATGTGCAGGTACACGTGTGCCACTATACACTAGTGGTGATCAGAGTACAGATTTGGGGAGTTGGTTTTCTCTTTCCAGTGTGGTTTGGGCAGAAAACACTTTTACTCAGTGAGACATGTGTATGGTCCATTGCACAATTTCATGTTGGCAGTCAGCTGTTCTCTGACATTTGAAATGCTGATGGATAAAGTCATAGAATGGATGGTTTTCAAAGAACTTTGATAATTATCCATCTGCCCTCTGTTAGGAGGATATACAATCCATAAAGTCTAAATATCAATCCTCTAATTTTGAAAATCTCAAGAAAATTGCTGCTGTAATTCTTCTGAAGGTGACTTAGTATATGCACAAGTTTTGCTTGGTGCTCTCTGAATTTGGAGCACAAACTACAACTTTGCTAGTTCAGAAACTATTTATTTTCAGGCCTTTCACCTTTCCTTATTTATTCTTCAAAACTGCTACGCTGATTTTAGTACCTTAAATTAATTTTTATTAAAATTTCTCATACAATATATTTTGATCATATTCTCCCCTCCTGACTACTTCCATATCCTCTCCTTCTCAAATCCTTACCCATCCAACTTCTCCCTCCCCCCACCTCTCTCTCTCTCTCTCTCTCTCTCTCTCTCTCTCTCTCTCTCTCTCTCTCTCTCTCCCCTAGACTTAAATAAAACTCAAAAGAAGGGAATGAAAGTGTGTTACTCATGCAAGCAATAGCCTGGAAAGGGTTTTACTCATGGGGGAAATTCCACCACTGAGGCCAGTTTGAGGCTCAGATCGAATTCTGCACTGACATCCGTCATTGTTCACATGTGGGTGTATTTAACAATTATGTCTCCAGGGATTCACTTGATAAACTAATATCAATTTCTTTTTTAAAAGGGCATGTGAAGTGCTGTTTTTGATTCTTTAGCAGACAACTTGCAAGGCATATTAAATTTATAACACAGGCTTTTAGTTTTTAAAACCATATCTACAATTTGCCTATCCAATGGTTTGCTCATATGGCTATCAGTAACATGCAGACTTGATCTAATAATGGCTAATTATGCAGTTGTTTATCAGCTCATTTGAAACATTTTGAGATTCAGTCTAGCTCAGCAAATTACTGTGCTTAAGGCAGTTCTACATTCTAGAAAATTATAATATCCCCAGAAGGCAAAGAATTAATAATAAAAATCCTCTTTTGTAAAAGATTATCATTGCAGAGCAAATGGAGCGGAGTCTCCCTTTCCTGCTGCATTTAATATTCTCATTCTCCCCCGGCAACTTTGATGGAGAGGCAATGAGAAAGTCTCTGTTTTATTAACTTATTAAGAGGAACCCGTGCCCTATATTGATTCTTCAAGCTGCTGCCGCTAAGAGCCAATAATCACAGGAGAATGAGATGGTTCAATTTGTTATCCCAGAATGTTTCGCAAGTGCAGTGGAGCCCAAATGTTCACCTTATTCTGAAAGTCTGCTTATTTAAATCATCAAAGCCTCGGGTTATTCATCTGTAAAATGGGGATAATGACAAAGGGAGCCTCTGGAAGTGCTGAGGACCAAATGAGATAAGGAATGCAGCACACCTAATAGAACAACTGGAGGTATGAATTAAATGTTGTCAGTTTGCTTTCTTCTTTTGGTTTTTGGTTATCCTTATGACTATTACCTCTTGTGCTTCGGGAACCAAAGGAATATAATCGTTTCATTTAGCCATTTGCCTGTGTAGCTGTTTCACATCTCAGTAGAAAAGTTTTTATATCAGGTAAAAATTTAGAATGTACTATTCCAACATTTTAACTCAGTTAAAATGTTGCCAAATTGTTTTGCCAAGCTAGCAGAAGACTAACCAGGATAGGTGACCTACTAGCATATGAAATAAATTACCCACACTTACTTTGGAGTGATAATATCTTCATAACAGCTGAGCTTGACAGCAGTATTTTCAAAAGTACTTGGTGCTTGCTCTGTTGACCTGTGCCAGAGTCTGAACATTTTCTCCATGATTCAGAGTTTGCCATAGATTTTATCACCTTTGCTGCCTCCCTATGAGACAGTTGCACAATATTTTAAGGTGAATACATATTAAACTCTCCAGCTGCTTCAGCTGGAACATATGAGACCATGTGCTTTATGATATTATTTGCACAGAATATATGCACCACCTCATTTATGTTGTCAACCAGGCCCACCTTTTAACTTCCTGGGAAAATTTAGTGAACAATTTTGAGTTTATTCATATGGCCAAAGCTTTCAGTTTTTATGCAAGCTACATTGTTCTCTGTTTATTCAAAGAATGTAGTTGCTGTATGCTCTCTCAAACAAGCTTGGAGCTAAACTTAGGGCTGACAGTGACTCAGTTCTTTTCTTGTAATTCATGGCTTCCTTTATCTCTCTTCTCTTTCTTCATTTTTTATTCAGGAAAACAACTCATGTCCCAAGTCCTTTCAATTCAACACATGACAGACTGATGGCTTTAGCTCAAGAGGTAATAGGAAACTGTCTACACAATAGGGATCAACTGTGTACATTAGCAACACTTTGTTCTGCTTTTACACCCAGTGCCTGACATTTTTCTATCTTTAAAATCGGCTTTCCTTAAATTTAACAAAGGAGCCTATGAAATGACTCAGTGGGTAATGGCACTTGCCACCAGGTCTGCAAGTCTGAGTTCAAACCAAGTCTGACGTGGTGCAAGGAGAATAAGCCCCCAGACTTGTCATCTGATACACACATGATTGTGTACCCATACTCTTATACACATAAATAAGTAAATATAATTTTAAAAATAAGTAAACAATGAAGAATAATCTGGTGTCCTTTGTTGTTCCTTGAGTCTTCCAAGGGAAAAGGAAATCCATCCCAGGGGTGGTACATGTAGAAGAATAAAACAAGAACAGTCAGATTAAAATTTCAGAAAGCAGAAACTATTACAAAAGCAGAGACCAGCAAAGGAAGCAATGATTCCAAAGTGAAGTCTTACTCTATGGACCAGAAGGACTTCAGGATGCCAAAGGAGAAACTTCTGAGTGATGTCCATCACTAGAAAGTGTGAAAATAGGTTATTGTCATTCTGTTTATTACAGGGAGTTTATGAAATGCTAAACTAGATGGGGCAAAGTGTTTTTCACGAAGAGCTCCCAGAATCACAATCAAACCCATTACCACCACCCCTTCATCACCACCACCACAGCTGTGTTTGTGCTGTTGTTGTTGAATTCCTGTGTTCATACCACCAGGATCGCCATAATTCACCCTAAAGTTGTGTGATTAGTAGCTCCCGTGGTGGTGAGAATGAAACACCATTCCCATAGCACCTATCGCCTTTCACCCTTCACGGGATCTTCCAGGGTTGCACTGGCAACCTGGAAGATAAAGTGCAGAAACTTCACATGGTACCACCTGAACTCTCTCAGGCTGGGAAATAAATATTCCACTCTCAAACTGAATGTGTTGACCCCTCAGCAGCCAGATTATGGAAGTTCAATCCCACTACCTTCCTCCAAATGCTAATTTATTTTCATCCTGGGAAGATTTATAAAGAATTTTGTGAAGCATCACTACATCATGTAAATATAGATGGCACAGTGACATTGTTAATAGAAAGATAACAGCTCTTAGATTTCATTTGCAACCTCATCAGAACATTAACCGCATACTCGAGATATAAAGAAGAGGTGTGGAGAATTTGATGGGTCTTTGTCATATACTGCAGTCAATAAAAATGTGACAAGACCGCTGAATGACAGGATTTGGCAAGAATGAACAAATAACAGATAACTCTTTATCTAAAGGGATGCACTTCCTTCCATCTAGTGCCCTGTGTGCTGTGGAGTGTTGTTAATCATAAACACTATAGAAAGCTGTTGCTTTAACTTCACAGACCTCTCAGATCACAGCGCAATTAGTAACAATTAAAAATGTACTTCCTGACAACTAATATGTCAGGATGAAAAGTGACAAACAGTAGATTTAAAAATACATGGAAAATAGGCGTTCATAGGAAAAAACTGCTTGTCATTTTTTTTTTTTTTTTTTTTTTTTTTTTGATGAGACTGACAACATGTATCCCAGTGAGTTAAATTTTCTTCTGCATCGTGCAAAATCTCGGCAGTTTTTCTAATTACTACTTCGTCGAAGTCAGTGCAAAGAGGGATAGACTCACTTGTTTCAGTTCAGTTGCCACAGCATGACAGGCATTGATATCAAAATTGTTTGCAAGATGTAACTTCATAAAAGAAAAATCCTATTTAATACAAGAACTATTGGGTCTGAATCACAGCTGCATTTGCATTGTGCAGTCCCATTTTTATTGTATATAAAATGATGTCTAAGGAGAGATTGAATGCCCACAGAGAGTTCATTTGAGGCATCCTGATAGCATCTGTCGTAGGTAAGAAAGCTGAAGACGTTTTTATGACATCCTCAGAACTTGAAGATTGAATTACTGTTTTAGTAATCATCTATCCCCTTCCCCAGTGTCACTTTTTGGTAATATATTGCATAGGAAAGACTTATGGTACCCATTTTATAAGCTCGCAATAAAAATATAACAACTGTTGTATTAAATTATTTAAGTTGTAAACCATTGTGAAAAAAAGAGGAAACATTTTTATCGACTTGCAGAATGAAAAACTGATTATGATGGAGAGATAAATGTATTGTACCGATTACTCCCAAGTTTTTCCCTGGTTTAGCATATTGTAAATCTTTCAGATCTTTTTCACACCAAGATCTGAGGATGTGAGGTTCTCTTATTGATTGAATATTTAGAACTGACCAATGCCAAAAGAAAAATGGAATCCATGTAGTTAGTTCCAGACTGTCAATTTATTTTAACAGAGTAAAAATAAGCAGGAAGGTAATGGAAATTTAAGATTAAGTGAAAAATATTACCTGCAAGAATCTAATAAACAGAAAATGACTGCATTCCTTGGGAAAATTTTGACTCCAGAGACAGTGTAATTTTTCTATTTTTCCCTTATATTGGATTATGGGCCCTCATTATCTCTACGTTTTAACAGGCTATTTTGCTGGTGTGCAGAGAAGATTTTAGGCTGTTCTGTCTCCTCCAGAATTTCTCTATATTCAGTCGAGCAGTAGGTCCACTCTTGCAATGCCAATGTTTAAAAAATTTGGTCCATTTCTTGCATTTGCCCAAACTGGGAATCTAGGTTCTTGTTCCAGTTTGGTCAGAATGACAGCACTTCACACCTACACATTCCTTTCACCCTATCTCTGCCTCCAGAGTTCCTGGGTGCAAAAGCATAGCTCCAGAAGCCCATATATATGAATCCCCTTGACTCTAGGATCTGATTTTATACCTCCTAAAAAATTAGAATAAGAAAGCCACATATTTCCACCTGGTAAACCAAGTTACCCAGAGGATGTACAATAACCAGGAACTAACCAGTTCTTTACTATTGTCCAAATAATATTTCTGACACAATAATATTGTAACCACAGGTGTTTTCTCTCTCTCACTTAGACTCAACAGTAACAAGTTGGCCATATTCAACTTTGATGTAATGGCCCTACTGATAATGTAACCTATGAGGGCTCGAAAGATGGCTCCACAATTAAGAGCATTTATTGCTCTTGCAGAAAACCTAAGTTTGATTCCCAGTACCTATATCAGGCAACTCACCTGTAACTCCAGCTCCAGGAGATCTGACACCCTCTTCTCACTCTAAGCACACCTACCTACACATACACAATTTTTAAATAACAAAAATAAATATTTAAAAAGTAATATAACTAGTATACACCAGAAAGTATTTGTTATTTAATACTCATGACATCCATATTAAATATTATTCTGATTTTATAGATGAAGACATGTAAGTTGTTCAAAATCATGTAACTTAAATTATGAGACCTGGAATTCAATGTATACACATTACATTCACATTTATCAACAATTCTGCAATTTTCTAATTCACAATGATTAAATCTCTAAGCCCTCATGATCAGAAGAAAAGTATAGGATAAGAAAGAAGCACGAGATGGAGCAAATCCTCTCTGGATTCTCTCTTCTGTGCTGTATTTATTATTTATTGAATGCAGGTCATATGCCAGATTCTATCCTTGGTTTAAGGATATAAAGATGAGTAGTATATAGTGGCTGCCTTTGTTATCCATTGGAAAGCAAAACCAATAAACAACTGATGTTCAATATGATGCTATAATTGAAATGTACAGAGGACACTGAGGAAGCAATTGGGTGTTCTCACTTTGGCGATAGCCTGTCTCACAGAGAGCAGCAGATCCTCTAGGGAGAATCCAATGTAGCTTTATCCTCTACTAAGAGAGGCTACTGTCTGCCTCCAATACTGAGGAGAAAAACCACTTAGCTTAGCCAATGTCATCCATTTCCTCCAAATCAAAGGTTCTTCCTCTCTCCTTCTGCACCTCCAGATTTATGGCCAGGCAACACTAAGATCAGTTTGGAGCCATCTGGGTTAACAATCTGTAATTGGAAGATAACTCTCTTGAGCTATTTTCCTGACATGTGAAATCCAGGAAACAAATTGCTTGGTTTGCTTAGTGCTTCCTATACCTTCATTTCTGATCGCATAGCAACTGGATGTGAAATTAAATAGTCATAGACATATAAAGAGATAATACCAACTTTCTTGATTAGTTACTCAAAACACATGACTTCTGCCATTAAGAGTTCTGTGGTACTGGGTTTTGAACTTGGGGCCTTTGTACATGCTAAACACACTACTTCTGAGCTATATCCCCAACCTACCATTGATCTGGTTCCATTGTATGATATGGGGCAGTAGTAGAGAGCCATAGATTACAATCTCCCTCTGAGAATAGACCACAATGAGTCCAGAGTTTACATTCACAGTCCAGCAGTCCCTGAAGGTACCAGTCATTATTTAGAGCTTTTTAGATGTGTCATTTAATAGAAGACTGAAAACCCCTAGTAAGAAAAAAACAATAAAGCTTCATAAATTATACAGAATGGTTTAGCAGGAATCTTAGAGAGTCTTATTAATAAAATCAAACATGAGGCCAGTTATTGGGGTGAATGCTGGAAGGTCAGAGAAGCAAAACAAGCCACAGCTAACCTCACCTGGCCAACTTCTCAGCTGATCCTGTTTCTTCGGAATGGAAGCTTCTGAGTCCTCATCCAGAATGAATCTCGGCTGAACTGTGCTGCTCAAACCCTAAAAGCTTAACCAGCCAAAAGCTTAACCAGCCAAATGCTTAACCAAGCCAAATGCTTAACCAGCCAAATGCTTCTAGTTTCTGGTCCTCACGCCTTATATACCTTTCTGCTTTCTACCGCCACACCCTGGGATTAAAGGCGTGAGTCACCATGCTTGGCTGTATCCTTGAACACATGGATTTCTGCCTCTGGAATGCTAGGATTAAGGGTGTGTGCTACCACTGCCTATCCTAAGTATCTAGTGGCTTTTCTGTTCTCTGACCCCAGATAAGTTTATTAGGGTACACAATATTTTGGGGAACACAATACCACCACATTTCCTCTCTTTTTGTCTAAAATTTAAAAAAGCTTATAACTAATACAAGAAAAACTATCTAATAAGTATGTACAATATATACAGTCGAGAGTTACATTAACAATGTCTAGTCCATTAACATTTGACAGATTCAGATAAAAAACTCCATTATATATATATTAACAATGTCCATCCAGTCCAGGAACATTTGATAAATTCAGACAAAAAATTTTCATTACTTATCTTATTTAAAACAAGTAGTTCCTTTTTAAAAGTAGATTCCATAATCTCCCTTTTTATCTTATCATATCCATATTCTGGTGACCCAGATGGGACTATATATATATTGAGATTGATATTGTTAGAAAATACCACCACAGAATGGTATCACTTTCCTTTAGTGTAAGGCAACCAAAAGTTCTTTATAACTTAAGAAAAACTGGTGTCTTCAGAGTAAACATATTTTCTACCAAGAAACAATAAACAGGTTCATGACCCTTGAAAACACAGTCTGTGAGGTAAGATCTTGAAAGATCTTAAAAACAAGATTGCTAAGCTCACCCTGAAAATTAGGGTTTCTAGGAGCTTCAACAGATAAGGGCTGAAGAGAAGAGAATCTAGTGGGTTCCTTTGACTGGGGTGATGAGAACACATAGCCAGAGTGGGGCACAGGCACTACTATGTCAATTGCTGTGGTTTTCCAGACTGGTTTAAGAGCTTCTTAAAGACCATGATTAAGTGCAGAATAATCCTCCAGCCCAGGAAGCACCATGGATAGTATTTCTCTAGGGAACTCATATACGGTGTGAGGATACAGAGCAGAATTTTTAACGTAATAAAACTAGCTTTAGACATTACAGCTTACAGTTTAGAGAAGACCTGAGTGGTAAACAATAAAGAAGATGTGTACATGTACAGAGGCCAGAAATGTTTGTAAAGTTCTTCTACAAAGGAAATGATTTGTAATAGCTTAGGAGACCCAATCAGAGATCAACTAGTTTAGACTGTAAAGAAATGTCATGTAGATAAAATATTCTGTACTTAGATACACTGTTCATTCAAGACAGTAACTGTTGCTGCTTACCACAGGACCTTATCAACATGGACATATCTATGAGTAATAAATACGACCACCGATAGTAAACAAGCCTTCTGATAACATCATAACTTTTCACCTTGTACATCCACTCAGTAAGTGGCAATGTCTTTAAATATGAAGGGTAACTAGCCTATGCAAGGGACTCACAAGAACATGCTGGCTTGTTTCACACCAGCTGTCATATAAGCCTCTCAAAACTTCTTAAAGTATTGCAAACACTGACCTGAGGGTAAAAGGCTCCTAGCCCAGAAATTGATCCCTTGAGCCATCCTGACTTCAATCCCTGACCGTTGTGATTAATCCATGCTGACAAACCAGATTTGGAGCAATAG
This sequence comes from Peromyscus aztecus, assembly GCA_902168405.1. NCBI lineage: Eukaryota > Metazoa > Chordata > Mammalia > Rodentia > Cricetidae > Peromyscus > Peromyscus aztecus. The sequence goes on along the minus strand of CABHPQ010164852.1, from coordinate 11,589 downwards.
AAATTATCTGTAACAAGAAACTAATTGTGTATTTAGTTAAGTTTGGTGAGATTTTAGGGAAAAGACCCTATTGACTTTTGAAATCAAAATTCATATTACTTTGGGGTAATATGGCCTTGGGTTATAATAAATTAGAGTTGTCTATTTTCTCTCTTGGGTAATATATAGTCTGGAGGCTTCTAATCTGTTTACCCTTAAACTATAAATGTTCTTTAATTATTATTTACAGAGACTCTAAATCTATTTACATAATAGAAAAACACAGAACATGTAACTGCTATTTTCATATACTATCCCTGTTTAAATGAAGCAGCAAATCACAGCCAATTTCAAGGCACGTTACAAACTCAGCTCAAATTATGCAGAGACTGAGAATAGTAAAAAGATGTCCCTAACGTTGCATCATCTTCAGGATGCAGGATAACTCCAGTGTTAGAGAGATGCTGTGAGGCAAAGTGGGTGAACCAATGAACCAGCATTGAATTTATACTGTACTTTTCACATGGGAAGATTATCTAGGCCTTCAGAACACCTACACAGGAATCCATGTGTGACATCTAACTCCTCTCACTTAATTTCCTTATGGACCATTTTTCTGGAAAGGAAGATGGAAAATTTCTGCTAGCCACAAATGGACTGAGACCCACCAATCTCATTTCACATTGAGCAAGTGTTCCAGACAGGGCTTGAAACCAAGTGATATAGAAAAGAGGGAGCGAGACTGAGAGGGGGAAGGGTATTAGAGCTAACAGATGGCCCAGCAAAGGAGTTTATGTAGCCATTTTCCAATGGGTTTGTCTTGGTACCCCGGAGCAAGCCTTGCCTCATAAATCTTTGCAATTTAGTATTATTAAAATTCTCTTTTTGGCAAAAACTGCTAATATATCTGATAGAAGGACCTCACTAATCATTTTGCTCTCAAGGCAAAAAAGGTCCAAAGGCCAGGGCTCGAGGTCCCAGGTCTAGGGGGGGAATGGTTCAATGTCTGCATTTCATCAAATTCAGAAAGCATAAGAAGGTTTCACCTCTTAACCAGCTGTTCTGTTTGTGGCCCAAAATAGAATTTCTCAAACAATTCTCTGCTTTAAATGAATAAAACATTGTTGAATATTCACTAGAATCCTGTATATGCCTGCATTAGTTATACTAAAGATTTTTAGCAGAGCACATGTAGGGCAATAGGTGAAAGGGTAGCATCCTTGTTTAATAGAATTCACATGCTATGTGAGTCTAAATTGTTTAGCTGCCTCATAGAATTTTTATAAAGCTTAAATATCCATAAACAGATACGCAGGAGTAGTAAAAAAAAAAAATAAAAAGCTGCTTGTTTTGTTTCTTCAAAAGGTCATACATTTTTCCATGACATAACAGTAAAAAGCATGATAAAAATGATTCTATTATATCATAAATAATAGGAAATAACCATTGACTTTTCAGGATAGTTTGAAATATAAATAGTTTGGGACTGAAGTCATACTTTTCAAACATGAGCAAGAAACATTGCCAAACTCTTAAGTGTTAATAAATAATGAATGTGATACAAATTTAAAAATTAGAATGGTATTAGCCATGCTTTGGAACAATGGTCTTAGAATCATACAGTTTACTTACAATATAAGCATACTTCACAAATCTGAAAACAATTCACAGTGAGTCCTGAATAATTACAAAAATATCTGAAATCTGCTTGATCTTCTTCTAAATGATATTGATTCCCTGGCTCAATGAGGTTTCACAGATTCACAAAATTCCTCAGTCTCTAGAGAGTCCTAATTATATTTAGATTTTAGCATCAGTAATATTTAAAAAATACAATGATGCAGAAGCAACTTAAGTAACACTGGTACTCAGTTTCATCTTCCAGCCCTTCAGTCTGCTCTTCTAGCCACATGCCATAAAACTCCTTTCCTATGTATATATCAGTGGCATATCCCCAGCTGAGTTTCCCTCAGTACTTCATACATTATAAACCAGACCTTGGTCATCTATTTCCCATAGCTACATCTACTCAGTCAACATCATGTGTAGGTAAAATTCTGTTGATACTCAACTGTATCAACCATTTACACATTACCTGTAACTTCTTCGCAAGAACTGGGTAATAACAATAAACACCCGATATCCATCCCCCAAGTTTTCAACTATCTGTCTTTTGTAAAAATAAAAATAAAATAATAATAATGTGGAAGAAAATAATTTATTTGGCTTACAGGTTAAGTCCATCACTGACCAAGGCAGGAACTTGAAGCAATGACCATGAAGGAATACTGCTTATTGACTTGTTCTCAGGCTCATGTCCAGCTACCTTTGTTATACAACCCAGACCTATCTGCCTAGGGATGATTCTGCCCACAGTGGGCTGGGCTCTCTTACATTAATTAGCAATCAAGAATATGCCACCACAGACATGCCTGCAGGACAACCTTGAGGAGGCCGTTCTCCAATTGAGGGCCCCTCTTCCTAGGGTACCAAGTGGACAAACAAGATTAGCTACCACATATAATCTAACATAGGGGGTTATCTCTGTACATTAATATCACTATATAGACTCCATTACAACTGTATATTGCAATGTAACAAATAACCTAAACATAGTGAGTTGATACATTAACTATTACATAACATCTCATGATCTGTGGATCAGAAGTCTTAGTCCTGACAAGCTAAGCAATTCTTATGTTCCATCTGACACTAATAAAGGTCGCCCACTGGAATTCATCTAGTAGCTGGTCCTATCTTGAAGAATGAAGGCAGTTTCACATATCTGCATATCTGGTGTCAGTATCTGAATTCAGCAATGCCCTTCTGACTACATGATAGTCAAGGCCTTTCCAGATACCCTCTTCAACAGAATGTTTGGACAGTGTATGTGACAACTTGGGAATTGAAGATACTAAGATGAAATTTGCCAGTCCTCTTATATGCACATCCCAGAACTACAGCATTACTCCTTCATAGGCCAGCCTAGACTCAGGAGTAAAGGCAATATAGTCCACCTTCCAAGGGTAGGAATGCCAACACTTTATGGTCATCTTTTATTTGTTACTACCTCCTAACTGATCATCCTACCTTAAATCCATTTTTTATGCTCAGGCAATATATTCTGAAAATTCCAATTTCATTTTAAATGACCCCTTCCCAAAGACATAAAAATATGTTTTCTTTTTTTTTTTTCAATTTGACTATCTTTGGAATTCTTCATTAAGGTTTTCACAAAATACAAAGTTCACACATAATTGTCTACATCCACCACAAATAGAATCAAGTAAGTGGTTAGCACACAAATATAATGATCTTTTTCATTTTTAAAAATATAAACAAAAATGTTCAAGGTTTTACAGTTTTCTTAACATATGTGTCTGTTTAAGGCTTTGTGTCTCAGACTGGTCTCCCTAGGATTTGAAGCTTCTGTGGAATAGGTTCCTAATGTAACAGTCTTACTCTATTTTCTCTGAGTTGTTTTGCTTAGCCTTAGCACTATTGGGTCAGCACTCAGTAACCAGTCAGTAAATGCTGCCTTGATTGGTAGACTTAAGTACAAGACTCCCTTGCTTCCATAGAAGAATTTCTATATTCAACTCATTTCCACTAGGTTTCAGGATTAAAATAATACCTATTCTTGAATAACATCCTAAGTGAGTTCAGGAATTTTTTTTTACTTTTCTATTTTTAACTTGAAAATGAAAATATTGTAAAAGGACACAGAGATTTTATTTTGTGTGGGAGGAGGAAGGAGAAGGCACAAGATATAACAATGTATATGAAGTACAAAACATTAATATTACATGAAGAAGAAAGGCTACAATTGATGGATTTGTATGGAGAAGCTAACGATTTAAATGTTGAAACATCACAGTAATTTGGACGCATTTATAAAGTACAATTAATTTTAGTATTAAAGAACATACCTACTTTAATTAATACATTTTAATTAAATGATAATAAACTGGAAGACATAACATTTAAAGAAACACATATTACTCTCTAATTTAAGATTCACTCTCTTAACTACGTCCTATATTTCAGGAGCCCTGTGTCTAATTTTTTTTGTTTGTTTCATTTCACTGATACCTTAATCATGGTGGAAACATCAAGGGCATTCACTGAATATTTAAATTGCCTAAAATTATTTGCTTGCTATGTAATTATTCTATGTGCTAGAAAGGCAAATTAATTAGATGCTATTACTGCCCCCAAGTTGCAAAATTGTCTTACTGGACCATTTTAGGCAAACTTGTCCAATTTGGGATTTATGTTTTACACAACAAATTAACAATAAGAAGCAACCTGTAGTACTTATTGCTTTTATGAATAATTTTAAGATGTGTATTTTGGACCAAAGCACCATCCAGTTCAGTCCTTAAGATCTGGTGTGATCTCAGTTTCTGGTTTTACAAGATAACATCAGAGGAAACTTTGCATTTTCTCCCAGAGTAATATAAAGGCTGGCTAATTTTGTAAACAAATGTCTTCCCTTCTGCTGTTCTTAACTGCAGACAGAGAGTCATTAGAGAGCTTTACCAAAGGGGCTGCGAGCCTCCTCAGGTTCCGCCTTTATCATCACACTGCCGATCATTTAGAGGGTTGACTTGTTCCAGACAGCTTTAATTAAACTGTTGCAAAGATGCAGATAGATGTCAATGGAAGTGATCTATAACAAGAGGCAAAGTGTGTGTTTAACAGTGTTCTGTCCAGTTCAATCACATCCTAGCATTTCAGTGACTTTACGTTCATGTATCAAAGACCTAATGTATGTACGTATTTTTAAAAATCCATCCCATTAGTGGCCATATGCTTCAGCTTCTGTGGATGTAAGAATCATCTACAATCTGCCAGGGATTTAGGGACATCAATAATTTGTGAATAGTCATGTTGGTACTGGTCGAAGGGTTAAGTGCTCGGCCCATCAGGGGCACCTCTTTGGGGATTTGAACTCTTAGTTGACTGTTAGGAACCTCATCCCCGTGCGTATTCCCACTACATGCTGCTTGTCAGATGCAGCCAGCTGTAGCTGGGAAGCATTATTAGCTCTGGGATTTGAAAGTCATGCTAAGAACTAATAGAATGGTGTCTTAGAGTTAAAACACAGGAAGAGAATATTGCGACAACCTCAAGGTTTTTGTCTCACCTTAAGCATAGGTTCTTTCTTTTTTAATTCATTTGTATGTCCTTTATGAAGGGATTTGTGGCACGAAGCTAAAAAACAATATATTAAACAACTCTCCCTATAACTTGCTGATAAATTCAATTTCAGCCAAAGCTGAACAATAAATAACTCCTGGATGTAAAGAAAGTTTTGACATGAACAATTTTCCTTGTCAGTCATCTCCTCAGAGGTGAGGAGAGGCAACATGAATGATTTTTGAAATTTAATTCATGTGCTGGTCTTTAATTAAGATGGCTCAAATATGTTTGTTCTAATGCAGATGACAACAGCCATCACAGGAAAGCTTTAGCTTTGTGTGCTAACCTGTACTGCCATGTTTGCTTAAACCCTGTCTGACTTATTCACCGGTTTGGTCCCTGCAGTGGCAGAGGGCCTAGCAGAGAGCATGCTGAGGTGAACTGATGAACTGGAGAAGAAGAAGACAGGAGGGACAAAGTGAAAGAAAACAGTAAAGGGTAAAAGATGAATCAATCTGACCTGTATTTCAAGCAGTTGCTCTCAGTAATATTTTCTAGAAGTTGTTTTGGATCTGGGGATATATGATTAGCAATATGACATGTTTCAACAGTTTTCATGGATAAGAATCTCTGAGCAGTAACTTGCGTTATTATGACCTGTTAGTAATAGCATCATTTACTTTCCTTGTGGGATACATGATGGGAATAATTATGGTGTGATAACAGGTTTTCATGAAATTCTTTTCCACTTTACATCTTGATGTGACTCTTTTTTTAGATTTGACTGAACTCTCCCCTAGCATCTAGTGTAGTTTTTTTGAGAAAGGGAATGATTATTAAGCAGGGGCATCTTTAGTCTTTTCTCTCTTGGCAGAGCTACATGATGTTAAAGATAAAGATAGTATGTCTGCTTTGCAGTTGATTTGAATGTGTGTTTGTTTCCAGTAATTTCAGCCTTCTTACCCTGGAGTAGTTTTACCCATCACTTAATTGTCCCTAGCTGATGTCTAGAAGGTCTTTTTAAACTCCTTAACTGCACAATGAGGCCTCAGTGGACACCTAGATTGTGTCTGCTTGGGAAAATGCCAAACACTAATGAGTATTTTGCTTAATGTGATGGAAACTGAAAGTGCATGCCTCTTCCCCGACTGATCAATGCCCACTTCTGTTGTTTGAGTGTATCTAGACATTCTAGATTCAAGAACAAAAGCCATAAGAAACACTGAGTGTTTGCCCAAAGAAAGATTTAAAGATTCAGAACTTCTTTTGAGTTGGACCTTGAAGAGAAAAAGGGTACTAGATCCCTCCTGAGCTTAAACACTTTGAATCACAAACATTTTCACATATAGGTTTGCAGGTAAGGATAGGGGAATAAATTATGTTGTTTAAATCTAATCTATGCAATATTTGCTTCAATATAGCTACCTATTTATTATTGTATCTTTATTTCATTATAAAATAATTGATAGATATTATATTTACTTTGATTTTTTTTGAAGTTCAAATCACAGTGTTTTCAATGCAAATTTTAAAATAACTAATTAAAACACTACTTTCAAAAAGAAAAAGAAAGATCCCTTAAGTAATTCAGTAAGCCAACATTATCACATATGCTTGAGTGAAGAATAATGATTTCCACATGGTACTAATGTCCCACACAAGACTAAATGGAAAGTGCAGCATGTGTTTCATTGAACTGTATCTGGTCACACTGATACAGCACTCCCTTTGGTAATATTTATAATTTACAGATTACATGAATGTGTTAGATAATTTCCAGTAGAGAAATTTTCAAGGTATTTACATTTTCAATTAAGACTTACATCTAGCCCAAAGCTTCCTGGGTTCAGAAATGATGAGGAAAGGTAAATTTTGAGTCTGGAAACAATCTAATTTCTGAAATTTGAGTTTAAGAAAATACTTTCCTTTTATCATCTATTGTCAAGACACCATCTTGCTTCATGACACTATTTCATGTCTTTGGAGAATCTTGAATGATACAAGCTTCTAAATTGGAGTTTATCATAGAAACCTTAACTGACCCTTAATAATTGTTACCTTACTGAAACATTCTAATGCCTGAACTAAGTTGCTTATTATACCAAACATGAAGTCTTTTGACCCTCAAGGTTCAATATTGATCAGTCCTCCTCTTGTCAATATTTACCTCTAGTGTCAACAATTTTTTGTCTGGGATAAATTCAAGGGTGAATACTCTTCTTAATCCACACAAATTCAAAATGTGTGGATTCAATTCCTACGAGTTATAATTTTACTTAGTTAAATAATTTGTTTGCTTCTTCCATACTCATGATTAATGATTGGAGACTGGGCAGCAAATGTCATTATAGTGAGTCAGCTATAAATTAACCCTACACTAGAGACAGAATTCATTAAAAAATTTTTTTTCACTGATAAAAATCACTCTTAGTCTAAAGGTTAGGTAAAGCCAGCCTCCATTATATATTCAACTAAAGGGTCGCAGCCATCTCTCAATCCTAAGACCAGGGAGGGAATGCTTTTAAAAGGAATGTTGACACGCTTTCTTTACCCTTGGATAATGCAGAGGAAGGTTCTAGCTTTTTTTTTAAGCTGTGGTATTTTTCACTGTCAACTGTATATCAAAGAGTTAGTCCCTTCACAAACTTATGTATTTCATTCAATTTCTTGACAATTCAATTATCAGATTAGAACTAATGTGACAGTGTCATGATGGTCTTAGTTACAAAGAAATTCTCAGGACAGAGAAGAAATAAGTAATCTTTTCTTATGCTTGGAAATTGAATGATATGAGAAATTCCTTCCTTTCATGTGCCTTTACTATTTATTGGTAAAATACATACTTCACATTTCTGAAAACACAGGGTTTTTTATTAACATTTTATTTATTTTACATCCTGACCCCAGTTTCCTCTCCCTACCCTCCTCTCATTCCCCTGCTCCCTGAATCCATTCCTCCCCTGTTTCCATTCAGAAAGTGGAAGGCATTCCATCGATATCAACAAAACATGATACATAAAGTTGGACAAGGATGAAGCACCTCCCTTTTATAAAGGCTGACCAAGGCAACCCAGTATAAGGAAAAGGTTCCCAAAAGCCAACCAAAGCAAAACTCAAGTTTTTAATGTCCATTATTTCATGTTGTAATCATCTATTCGTATCATCAAATTCATGACAAATATCTTCTGATATTGCTGAGCATTATCATAGTAGACTGTGTCTTTGGTATTTAAATTTGCTTTCCTTTATTTTAAGTAGCCTAATATCATCTCCACATCTAGGAAAGACATTTTCACTTCAATTGTGCTACAAGTAGACCTTTTCCTAAAAGGATAAAACAGAAAATGTGAGTCTAACAAATATTTAACGTTATTTCTACTTGGCTTAACAACGGGGAACTCCTTATGGAAAATGTAACAGGTGGGGAGCTGAAGAGATGAATCAGTGGTTAAAAGCAAGTACTGATTTTCCAGAAGTCGAGAGTTCGGTTCCTAGCACCAATGTGTCCGGTGACTCACAACCACCTGCGGCTTCAACTCCAAGGAATCTGACACCATCTCCTGGACTCTGAGGGCACTGTATTTACATCTATACCCCCCACATATGCATAATTTAAAAATAAATCATTTTTAAAATAATGAGAGGCTCTTGGTGTCAGACCAACATAGAAGAGCAGTTTTTATACCTGTCTCACCTTCAAAGATATGTTATGATTGACCAATTTATCACATGTTGATTTTCTTCTGACTATGTCTAGAACCAATATGGACAACTGATCATTCTTTTAGTTTTGTATTTCAGAGTCCAGGATGGAGGCAGAGATGGGGAAGGTGGTACCTGCACTGGTGCTGATGTCTATGGTGCATTTCCCCAAAAGAAAGATGTTCCTGGTGACATAGTGGTGTAGTAATTATCTCATCAAATAAGAGCTTCCCAACATTCTTCCTATGCTTATTCTGAAGGCTCTGGCTCACTGATGTGAAGCTAGTCATGGGATTTCAATATTGTAACCCTGCAGCCTTTGTTTAAAACTAATACCACACATATACCTTTCTTCCAGGATGGAAGCATGTGTATTGCTTCAAAGTTTCAAAGCTGTTCTTTGCCAGCACAAACTTGCTGTCCTTTTAGCTTCTTCCCAGAGTTGTATAAAGTCAGCTTCTTCTGGGTGACTGGGTGAAACCTGTGAATGAATAGATTCTTCTGGAATGGTGGCTTGCTGATTGCATCAGCACTATCCTTTCATCTTCTCTGACCAGAGGAATTGTATTTGCAGATATGTCTAGCACTCTGTTTGGCTTTCCTGTCAACTCATTCCTTTCCAAGTAGAAAGAGCCAGATGTATTCTTGAGCATTCACAGTCTATTTTAGGGCCCTGAAGTTAGCAAAGACTGTTCTTTTCTATATAACAGATTGTTTAAATCCGCTGCTGTGTTATACATGCATTATCTCCTTTAATCTTCGTGGGAATTTGCTAAGGTGCAAAGAGATTCAAATGACCTGGACAAGATATTACAAACCAGAGAACCAACCCCTGAATCTGGTTACTCTGACCCTGGGCTCTTATTCTCAACCACTTGGTTTATGTTTCTCTTGGAACTGCCTTTCTATAACTACCATCATATAATGAATTCTTTCAATTTGGTAGAAGAATGAATTCCAAGAACTTATGAACAACTTTGTTCAAAATGGAAACTGTGTACTGAAGACAGAGCTGGAGATCGGAAAGATGTTCATTTACTTCTCATTTACAAGTTGGTCCAGAGGAGCAGAGATTGTGGCAATATGTCTCTCTCTCTCTCTCTCTCTCTCTCTCTCTCTCTCTCTCTGTATTTTTAGACAAAGCACTATTTTACTACACAATTGCTCAAATGCAAGTTCTATGGTGTTCATCATACTCCACATCACAGTCATATCTGTGGAGCTCTGAGTCCATATAATGAGAGGTTATTTTCAATAGAGAGTGAATGATTTTCATTATTCTTTATGTTGCAAAAATGCAAATCAATACAGGTTCCTCTAGAAACTTGTCTGAGGAGTGGCATAAATTTTCAATTAACCTCTAATTGTTTTGCTTTATTCTATAAATAAAATTTGAGAGTGTTGTTTTAATTCAGATACAGAGCCAGAGATGCAGAGAATACCCACATCATAAAACAGAGTACATATCAACTTACACATATATTATATTCACTCAGACAATGGATGTTTTGTTCCCAACACTCCTTGGTTGACCAGTTGTCAGTCCTTAACAAATTGCACAAGTAGATTGCTTTTAAAAGATCCATCAAAGCCGGGAGGTGGTGGCACACGCCTTTAATCCCAGCACTTGGGAGGAAGAGCCAGGCAGACCTCTGTGAGTTTGAGGCCAGCCTGGTCTATAGAGCAAGATCCAGGACAGGCACCAAAACTACACAGAGAAAACCTGTCTCAAAAAAACAAAAAACAAAACAAACAAAAAAAATATCCATCAAATTGATGATAAAGCTTTGCAAGGTCTAGAACATCCAGACCACCAGTTACTTTTCAAAGAGGAACAAATCAGTAGGAAAATCAGTTAGGTTTCCATAAAGCATGTCTTTTACAGAGGCATTTAGATGATTGAACCTGGTATAATGAGCAAGAAAGGGCACTTGAAGTCTGCCTGGAGTTACTGGGATAAATATATGTGAATATATGTTTATATGTAAATATATGTTCAAAGATAATATATATATAAATGAGTATATATGTATACATGTAATTTACTTCTTTATTGCATACAAGGAAAAGCCCGCAACCATTCTCACAGTGTTCAAGGTACTTTACAAACTGATGCCAGCCTACTTTTTCACACTGTTTCTTCATCAAAGCCTTGTACATTTCTCTTCCTGCCATGACTTTGCACTTGGTCCTGTCCACATAGCATGCTTCCATGTATCTGTGCCCTTGAGTATGATTCTTCCTCAGCCTTTACCTCATCTTCTTGGCTGCTTTTTTTTTTCAATATTACATGGTCCTTCTTTTTATGAAAACTGGGACAATTCCTCTTCCTCCAATCTACTCACTATGCTCTAAAAGAAGTAAGTATTATTTATATCTCCAGTTCTTGCAGAGTCTCCTTATAATTAAATATGTTGACATGTGCTACTGCTCTAGATGAAAAAAAAAAAAGAACATAGCTTATTTATATTGTATACCCAAACACACTATCAGCATTCAATACAATACACATTTCTGTTGTGGAGTCTGTGGTATTTCATTTTAGCAGCCCTCATATACTAATACAGACTCAAAAGTGCCTAGTAATTCTTGAAATACTGTGAGGACACTAGTTATCTGTCTCTGCTACAATGGGGAACTTTCTACAAGTAAAGATGGGGGAGAGAGTTCACAAAAAGGACAGGGAAACCACATTTGCTGCCATTAAAATTGCAAGTAAATGATTTAAAGACTTGCACATTAGGCACTTCAACTGGAGAAAAG
>CABHPQ010164851.1:20941-38260 GCA_902168405.1 Peromyscus aztecus | reverse complement strand
CGAGGAAGGCTTACTCTGTGTGCCTGTGTTTGCAAGGGTGTGTTGTTAGTACTCCTGTCTAAATGAAGAAGATGCCTTAGTAACAGTGACAGCCGTTCCTTCGTGTGCTGGACTCTTAAGTTCTCACAACTGCCTGATGCAGGATCTGGTGTTATCCAGTATCGCAGATAAAATAAAGGCCTCCAGTTGCAGGAGCATGCCCAGATCCCACAGCTGGCTACCAGGCAGGCGGGGCTGCATGCCGGAGATCCCCTGTCTGCAGAGTTCACTCTGCTCTGCTCACGCCTCTGGCTTTGTATTTCTGCTCCTGCTTCTGATCTGAGTCTTGCGTTTGTGAGTCAGGATGGAGCCCATGCAAATCCCAGTATTCCTAGCATAGTTCCGGCATACACTAGACTTCCATTCACTAGAGGCTTGTTGGATGAGCCTTCATTCCACTGTGCCCATGACGTCAGAAGAATGCCTTTCTATGATGATGTCTTCCGTGTGTCCTTCAGCTCTTCATATGCATTCCATAAATTAACACTTCATTCATATACTCATTCCATAAATATTCATTAAGTGGCAGGGACCTAGAGACTCACTTAAGGGAGTTAATGTTGAAGGTTCGGATTTCGTTGAAGATGGGTTGTCAGATGGGAAACTCTGAGCTGTTCAGAACTGGTTCTGAGTAGCACACTGGGAAACAATGGGGAGTTTTTTATATCTGACAGTCAGCGCCTTTAGCATGACATTCGGGTGAGCCTTTGTCCGTCAGGAAGAACGTGCGGCCACAGTGGCTGGTTTGCATCAGGCTAGGCATTACTGTGTTATCTTTAACTCAGTTCTGTAGGCTAGTATAGACACTTACAAACACTTCTGATAGTCGGGCGGTGGCGCCGCACGCCTTTAATCCCAGCACTCCGGAGGCAGAGGCAGGCGGATCTCTGTGAGTTCGAGGCCAGCCTGGTCTCCAGAGTGAGGTCCAGGACAACCAGGGCTACACAGAGAAACCCTGTCTCAAAAAACCAACCAGCCCACCAAAAAGCTGGTTAGGGCTTAAGGTGCAACTCAGTGGTAGAGGGATTGCCTGGCACACACAAGGCCCTGGGTCCAAGCTAGAACACTACCAAAAATGTATGCCAATAAATGTTTTTCTATAATTAAAAAGGAAAAAAGTCAGCAACAGCATTTTAGGATAGATTAGGATACCCAGGAGACTGATTGCGCAAATGTGGAAACTCAAATACTCCTAGAGAGCAGTAAGTGGAAATTAAGCATTTTTTTTTAAAGATGTGTGTGCTTATATGTGGATATGTGCATGTGAGTCCAGGGCCCTGGAGAGCTGCAGTTACAGAGGTTGTGAGGATCTGACATGGGCTCCAGGAAGCCAGGTTCTCTGGAAGAGCATCAGTCCTCTTAACCACTGAGCCATCTCTCCAGGCCTCCAAAGCAGGCATGTTTTAATTGAACCCAGGCTTGCTTCAGTTCTCCCTCGAATAGTCATGTACCCAGTGTTTCACCTCTTGTGTTGATCTAAAACAATGTGTTTCTTGGCGGGTCTGAGTTCTGAAGTGTGTGGGTTGTCGTTAGTTTCTAGGTATCACGAAGCATGTGTTGTTACCACAGAGGAAGGTGGAGTTTTTGTGTGTTCTACAATACTTCACTGTCTAGGTACAAGGTATTTAGTGTGACTTGACTTGCATTTTATCTTTTGCTTCATGAATATGCTGCTGCCCTGTGCCTGGGTGTATACAGCTCATTGGTAGCATGTGTGATTAGTAGGTGTGAGGCCCGGGGTCCGCTCTCCAGTACTATAAAATAATATAATCCATTTTATTTGAAAGAACACTTACTCAAAGTTCCTTTGGGATACTACTGTACTTTTAAAGACTTCTAGTGGAATCCAAGGAGTCGTTCATGAGAACAGTACCTTTATGTGCAAACCCAGCCTCTTTGTGGCCCTGCCTTGGAAGAGCTGTTAGAGTGCTTTACTCTTCAGGGCTCTTTTTTCTTTAAGAGTTTATTATGTATACAGGGTTTTGTCTGCATGTACACCTGCATGCCAGAAGAGGGCACCAGATCTCATTACAGATGGTTGTGAGCCACCATGTGGTTGCCAGAATTGAGCCTGGGACCTCTGGAAGAGCAGCCAGTGCTCTTAACCTCTGAGCCATGTCTCCAGCCCCCTCTTCAGGGTTCTAAACACGTTTTTCATTAGTTGAAACTTTTTTTTCAATTTCTTATAGCAATTGTTTTCTTCCTGCTGATATTTTTACAGTAGAATATGCTTATTGCTCATTCCTCCCTGACAGTTGAACCTTTGAAAAGTATTTTTCCTTTCTTTCTTTTTTTAAGTCAGGGTCTCAAGTATCCCTAGCTCGCCTCAAACTGGCTATGGAGCTGAAGGTGACTTTGAATCTGACCCTCCTGCCTCCACCTCCCAGATGTTAGGTCTGCAGGTGTGCACTACCAATGCCCAGTGCTGAGGATCAAACCCAGGGCCTTGTGCATATTGGACAAATACAGCTGTGCTGCATCCTCAGCCTAAAAACACCGTTCTTTCCCTAAAGCAGTGGAAAGTAAATCACTACTTTGTATGTAAAAGTATCTTTGAGATACTTTGGAATTGTAGTAAGTACCTGCTCAATCGTTAAACACACCAATTGATTATGTAATCTTAATTCAATCTTAAGAGTAATTTTGTAATTTCTGTCTTACAAATGAGGGTCAGTGGTGGACTGAAGGTTTAGCCACCCGTCTAGGCTAATACCAAGTAGGGTAGATACAGATTGGGAAACGGGCTTTTCTTCCCATCCATTTTTAAATTTTAAATTATGTATATGTTTGTATCTGTGTTTCTGTGAATGTATCCCGTGTGTGCAGGTGCCCGCAAAGGCCAGAGGAGACTGGATCCCCTGAGGTGGAGTTACAGGGCATCATGAGCCTCTGTCCTCTGGAAGAGCAGCCAGTGCTCTTAACCTCTGAACCATGTCTCCAGCCCTTTCAGTCCATTAAGAATGTGTCTGGGGCTGGAGAGATGGCTCAGAGGTTAAGAGCACCGACTGTTCTTCCAGAGGTCCTGAGTTCAATTCCCAGCACCCATATGGTGGCTCACAACCATCTGTAATGAGATCTGGCACCCTCTTCTGTGTACATAATAAATAAATAAATCTTAAAAAAAAAGAATATGTCTGATGTATGTGTGGGCGTGAGTACCATGGTCCTGTGTGGAGTTCAGAGGACATGCATGTGTAAGCGTGAGTACCATGGTCATGCGTAGAGTTCAGAGGACATGTATGTGTGGGCATGAGTACTATGGTCTGTGTGTGTACGTGCTGGAGTCCAGCTCCAGTGGGCTCAGGTCCCAAAGAGAAGGCGTGGAGTCTGTGAGGGAAGGAGTCTGACACCTGAGAAACAAACCTCTAAGCGTTTGTACCGTGTAGCGCAACAGCGTCGAGCCATTTCCTGATTGCAGGTCTGTTCCTTCATTAGCTCACTCTTTTCCCATTGTACCTCACCATCCTGATTCCTTCAGTGCCTGCTTCTGTGTATACCCGAGGGGAGCAAAGCCAGCTGAACTTGTTAGCAGGATCTGCTCCGCAGGGGGCAGACCAGATCTTGCCATTCATGCAGTCAGCCACCAGTCCTGTCTGAACTCTTCCCTAAGTGGCCTCGGGCTCTGGGCCTGGGCACATTGTTTCTGCTGTGTGTTTTTCATCCCTGGGACCAGGTGTGCCCCGTTAGTAAATCTTTAACTTCTCTAGCCCCGTGGGGACTCTTGTGGGGGAATAGGTGGAGTTATCCTGCTACATGGTTCCACGGTGGTGGGGATTTTCTCCCGAAGAATTATTTTGTTTAAAGAGACTGTTCTCATCCTTCACTAACGCTCACACAAAATTCCGAAAGGAAGCTCCCATAACACGGGAGAATCATTAAAGATGAAAGCAAACGGTGCTAGAGATTAGTGATCCGTCCGCAGTGTTGAAATGCTGGGACTTTGTCAAGCAGCAGTTTTGCTGTGCAGTCCGTCCGACCGTCCGTCCGTCCGTCCGCACCACACATGGGTGCTGGTGGAGGCCGGAAGAGAGTGGAGGAGCTGGAGTGGTTGGGAACGACCTCATGTGGGTGCTGGAAACCAAACCAATGTCCTCCGCAAGAGCAGGGAAGGCTCTCAAACACTGAGAGACATCTCTCCAGCTCCAAGGAAGTATATTTTATATATTTCTGATATTTCAGTGGTTTTTCTCTCCCTCCCTCCTCTCGCTCCCTGTCGGTTTTGGAGACAAAGTCTCACTCTAGACAGGATGGCTTGACCTCCTGGGGCTAGAAGTTAAAGAGCACTCACTCCTTGGGACACACAGGATCTGATGCCCGCGTCTGACCCCCTCAGGCACCAGGCGTGCCTATGGTGATATACATACATGTAGGCAAAATGCTCATACATACAAAATAGCACTTTTTTATAATATAAGAAAAAGTGTTTCAGTCTTTTTGGTTTTTCAAGACAGGGTTTCCCTGTGTAGCCCTAGCTATTCTGGAACTTACTCTGTAGACCAGGGTGGTCTTGAACTCAGAGATCTGCCTGCCTTTGCCTCCCAAGTGCTAGGATTAAAGGTTTGTGCCACCATGCCCAACCCAAGTGTTTCTGAGTTGCTCCTGGAAAAAAGTAATTATTGCACTTGAGTAAGGCCTTTGGAATAATTTAGAATAGCTATAGAACTTACTTTGCTTCATTCATTGCCCTGGGCGCCTCCCCGCCCCCTCCCCAGGGTTCAGGTGAACCAAAGGAGCAGGGCCTAGCGGTTGCTTCTCCCCTGAACTGCCCTCTCTAGTCAGGCTTTCTGTGGTGGTGTTAGGCGAGTGCCTGCCGTGCTTAGAACAAAATACTCCTCATGTTGTCACATCGCTGTGTGCTGACACCTGAACCACTGACTGCCCGGTGAGTCTCCAGTGAGATGATATCACAGATGATGTTTAAAATCTTGGTAAGATGGCTCATCTTCTAGGATTCGGGTTAACCACCTCAGTGGAGGAGAAAAGCCTTTATTTATTTAGCCTTTGGCGGGCTTCCAGATAAAGAGCGCCTTTGCGGAGGAGTCCTGCCCACTGTTCTTCCACCCTTGAGTGGAGACGCCTCTGAGATGGCTTTTGTGTAACGTGAGCCTCCCTCCCTCCCTCGCCCGCGCGCTGGAACGTAAATTAGCATGGCATAAAAGGAGGCTGGGGGCGGCTGGGGCTGACCCCTGGCCGACCCGCCGCTGGGGCCTCAGCCGGGGGCGTGGTCACGGGACGGGCTGGGGGCGGGGCCGCTTGCGCATGGGCAGGAGGCCTCGGCTCCAACTGTCCCCACTTGGCCACAACCGTCGCCGCCACCGTTAGCCCTCGGAGAGCTGTTGCCTGCCTGCGTGCCACCACCATGTCTAAAGGAGACGCTTCCCTGACTGGAGGCAAAGAGAAAGGCGAGGAGCTGGTCGGGAGCCTGGGCTGGCGGTACCTGGTGAAGCAGGGGGAGGAGGAGGAGGCAGAGGCGCTGAAGAAGGAGGAGGAGGAGGAGGAGGAGGACTGTTGCTCGGACGACCTGGGCCCCGAGGCCCCGGGCATGCACCCGGACCTCCTGGAGCTGGCGGTGGACCGAGAGAAGTGCCGCAGCATCCGCAGGCAGTACCGGCAGCTCATCTACAACGTGCAGCAGAACCGGGAGGACATCGTGAACACGGCCAGCGACTCGCTGACCGAGGCCCTGGAGGAAGCCAACGTGCTGTTCGATGGAGTGAGCCGAACCAGAGAGGCAGCCCTCGACGCCCAGTTCCTGGTTTTGGCCTCGGATCTGGGTAAAGAAAAAGCGAAGCAGTTGAATTCTGATATGAGCTTTTTCAATCACGTTGCGTTCTGTGACTTGCTGCTGGTGTTTGTGGGCCTGAATTGGGTGGAAGACCAGTGTGAGGAGCTCAGCGACTGCGATGACAGCATGGCGCTTTCCTTCTGGGGGACGGTGCAGAAGGAAGCGACGACCTGGATGCTGCGAGCTGAGACGTTCCACTTCATTTTTGGTTCGTTTAAGGCAGAGCGGCGTGCACGAAAGCCCCGGCTTGAACATCACAAAAGAGCTTGCAAAATGGAAGGAAATGGAGATATGCCTACGAAGTTGAGGAAGCTGGACGCGCATGCTAATCAGGAGACGACAGAAAAAGAAGTAGAAAGAATCTTGGGATTGCTGCAAACCTACTTCCAAAAGTACCCTGATACTCCAGTGTCGTATTTTGAGTTTGTGATTGATCCAAACTCATTCTCTCGCACTGTGGAGAATATCTTCTATGTTTCTTTCATTATAAGGGATGGCTTTGCAAGAATAAGGCTTGACCAAGACAGACTGCCGATATTAGAGCCGACTAATGTTAACCAGGCGGATGAAGAAAGTGATTACTGTTCCTACGGCAGGAAGCAAGGAGTCATATCTTTGAGTTTACAGGACTGGAAAAATATTGTCTCTACTTTTGAAATTTCAGAGGCTATGATCAAAAACTCATACTAAAGGTTTTTGTTTGTAGTGTATGACTCCATCTTGTACTATCATCTCAAAATAGATTCTAAACAGAAGCACATGTTCTAGTAAACTATTTTCCAGAACAAATGAAATTGTCTCCTTGCAGTGTATTTTTCTTGATAACTTAGAAGGTCGTAATCTTACTTAAACATTGACTATCGTGCTTAGGGGAAGTTTTTTGAAATCACAGTACTTTTAGTAAGTTCTTGAGTTTCTTGGGAGGTATTAGCCGACTTGGTAAAAACAAAAACCAGGACTCTCTCTGACACTGAACTGCTTCTCACCAGGTGGGGAAAGAGTGAGAAAAAAAGATCTGTTAGTCAGTAGTCGGGCAGCATTAAAACTAAAAAACATAGGTGGCATGCTTCCTTTCAAAAAGTGGATCTCCATATTCCAATTTCCTTGATAAATGAGCTTAACAAGAGTGTGTGTGTGTGTGTGTGTGTGTGTGTGAGAGAGAGAGAGATGGCTCAATGGCTAAGAGCACTGGCTGCTCTGCCAGAGGTCGTGAGTTCAGTTCCCAGCACCCACACAGTGGCTCACGATCATCTCTATGGGATCTAATGTCCTTTCTCTTGGATGGTCTCTTCTGATGGTCTCTTCAGGCACTACAGTGCAAGTAGTGTGCTCATATACGGAAATGTTGAAAGCACAAACTCAAGGGGCATTGCTCTGTATCTGGGCCTGTACAGCAGGATTTGTGAATTCTCCATCTCCCTCATACTTGCACCACAAACCCCGTTTCTTGTGGGCCTGGGTTGGATGGAAACGGGCTGATCTGGGGAGTCGTGCTGACAGGGAATAACATTAAAGGAGGCACTGCTCCGGGTATTGCAAGTTGTGTAATTTATAAGGTTTTTTTTTCTTTCTTTGGTGCTCTGCAGTTTTAATAATGTAAATTACGGGACAACAGGGGATGTAGTTCAGTGGTTGAGTGCTTTCTTAGCTTGAGGGCTGCCTTAGCTTCTGCCCTCAACATCAGTGGGGTGCATGCGTGCGAATTATTTGGTGGTCGATGTAGAAAATTTGGGTTATTAAAATAATTCCAGAAGAGGCAGCAGACATGCCCTGAGCTATTTTTATGGATGTAAGTCTTTGGTGGTGGAAAAGTCTGCCACTGGTGTGGTTAATGGTGTTTTTGTTATGCTTAATAATAACAGTAAAATTTCCTACTAAATCTAAGGATGGAGGGGGCGGGGAGAGGAAATCCAACGTCTAAATGACACCCAGATTGAGAGGAGGGGTCTTTGGTGGAAAAAGTTTTCATTACACCGGTAATGTATATAGAGAATTCAGGAGAAAAACCCTAAAGAGACAGACACTTTATATAGCCACTGTTTCCCCTCCGAACATGAAGATGTGCTCAGCCTTCAGCACCTGCCATCCTTCAAGATGAAGGGCAGCATCGTTTGGTCTGCTGAGCCTCATCCTGGCATCTCTCAGCCGGAGCCCTGGGCCCTTCAGCAGGTCAGCTTTGGGAAGAGAACATGCTGCTGGGTTACAAGATCCGACTCAGTTCCTTCCTCAGCAGACCGAATTGTTGATGCCTCTGCCTGGTTGTGTTCTGACATGTAGATGGCTTGAAAACACGATAGAAAATAAAGAGGCTTGGGAGAGGTTAGTTTTCTGATCAGGTGGAAGGGGTGATTTATTTATTTTATTTTTTTTTGAGACAGGGTTTCTCTGTGTGGCTTTGTGCCTGTCCTAGAACTCACTCTGTAGCCCAGACTGGCCTCGAACTCACAGAGAGATCCACCTGCTTCTGCCTCGAGAGTGCCAGGATTAAAGGTGTGCATCACCATCCCCTGGCTTTTATTTTTTTATATGATCACTCTGGGCTGTTTTGCTTTTACTGGTTCAATGTTGCACAGTTTGTTGCATTATTTTGGATTCAAAGTAGGGACCTTGGAAAAAGAATTGAGCAATAGGAGATGAATTCAGTTATAGAAATGAACTGAATTGTCAAGGTTCAGTAAAGAAGCTCACTCTAAGAAAGTTTACGGTTTTGTTTTAAAGTTAGAATTCTGATGGCACCAGGCGCATGTGGTACACATATGCACAGGCGAAACACTCAAAATCTAAAGCAAGATTATAGGATTAAACTAGAAAAAATGTATGTGATTAAATATAGTTACTAGGTATGATGTATTGGGAAAAGCAAGAGATTAAAGAAAGATATGTTTGAGTGTAGTGTGTGTGTGTGTGTGTGTGTGTGTGTGTGTGTGTGTGTGTGCGCACACGCGCATGCTTGTAATGCTCGTATGTGTGGACGTGAAAGAATTAACCTTTTTTTTTTCTTTGAGACAAGGTCTTGCTCTGTAGACCAAGCTGGCCCCAGATTCAGAGCTCCACCTGCCTGTCTCCCAAGCGCTGGCATTAAAGGAGTGTGCCACCACAAAGGGGCAGCTTTTCAAAGTTGTTTCTTTTACTGTGGGATCCATCTGGAGATTGAACTCAGGGCGTTCACAAACTCAAGGTTTGTGCACCTAGCACTTTTACTGATTGCTCCATCGCGGAAGTTTCTCCCGTATTTTTTTTTTTTTTAAGCCATTTAAATTAACTAGTTAGTTAATTTAATGTGCTTGGTCTTTTGGAGGTCAGAGGACAGCTTTTGGGAGTTGGTTCTTTTTCCACTCTGTGGTCCCAGGGGTTAAACTTGAGTTTGGTGGCAGGTGACTTTATCTGTTGAGTGATCTCACCAGTTTGGGCAAGTTTAGTGCCGTAGCCTGTCATAGCTGAAACAGAGATGACATCTGGCTTGGATTTGATGGGATTTAATGTGCACAAACATGTCTAACACAGTATCTGTCTCATTGTGGACACTCAGTCCATTGCATGGTGCCACCTACTTCTGTGTTGGAGACTCAGTAGTGGTTCAGTCACTTGGAGTCTCACGCTTTGTAACTTCCTTCCCTTTGGTCTGGGGGAATCTGTTGACAACTGATTGTAACGTGCACACGGCTAACTGACTCAGCTATACCAGGCGCTGCTGGGGTTGCCGGAGGAGAATGGTAGAGCACGCTCCATCCAGAAATGTGATTTACAGTGTCCTGGCTGTGCTGATTTCCTTCTGCTGCGTAACAAATCGCCAAACACCCAATAGCTGTAGACAACACGACCGTAGCAGTCTTGGAGGCTGGATGTCCGACCAGAATGGGTTTGGCTAGACCAAAATCAGGACATGGACAGCTCTGGTTCCTGTCTTGGGGAGCTGTTCTCATTGGATTACATTTTGAGCGGGACACTGGTTGGCGCTGAATGATCGCTAGTTCCATTTTAAGTAGGGTTAAAATGAAAGTGTAGTGTTCAGTTCTAGGGTCAGCTGAATGCTTCAGCTGTTCATGTTGGCCAGTTAAATCTTAAAGATTCAAGCTCCTGTGGCATACTTTTTTGATTTTGTTAAAAGCTGGTTGATACAATTTGATTTAAAGCTTGAACTGTAAAATCCATTAGATACAGGATTTTGGTAAAGAATACTTCATAAACTATTTTAGTTAGAGTTTCTCTTGCTGTGAAGAGACACCATGGCCATGGCAACTCTTATTAAGGAGAACATTTAATTGGGGCTGGCTTACAGTTCAGAGGTTTAGGCCATTATCATCATGGAAGGTAGCATGGCTCAGCAGACGGACTTGGTGCGGGAGAAGGAGCTGAGAGTTCTACATCCCGATGGCAAGTGGCAGGAAGAGAGCACCACCCTGAGCCTGGCTTGAGCTTCTGAGACCTCAAAGCCCATCTCCATAGTGGCATAGTTCCTCCAACAAGGCCACACCTCCTGATAGTGCCAGTCCCTGAGTCCATGGGGGCATTTCCTTTCAAACCACCACATAAACCTTTGGAAGAGGGAGGGTGTGGCCTTTTAGAATATATTTGTTCTCGCTTAGGTGTATTGCAAAAGGTTGGTTTCAAGGGCAAGAGGTTTTTATTTTTCTGTTGTGGACCTGTTTGTCCTAAGAACGTGCAGTTAAAATGAATTTGAGATTCTGATAGTTATTTTTTAAGTAAAATTTTTATTTATGGGGTTTCAAGTGTGATTCCTTTGCTGTCCAATGAGGTCATGGAAGGTCAAGATTTCTAAGATAGCCGCTTCTCAAAGACCAAATGCTTAGTCTAGCTGTCATCAGCCCCTAGCTATGATTCTTTTATCCGAGTGACTCAGAGACAGACATGTCATGACAGCTTCAGAGTGCTCCGTTGGTGGTCTTTGGCTCCCAGTTTCTTCAGTTTACTTTAGGATAGATCTTCCTCTACTTGATGACGTCTGGTCTCTTAAGAATGAGTTCAGATCACATTCATTCCTATCCCATTCAGAATACTGTGGGTATGTATGTGGGATATGCCATTGTTACGTGGAAACATGCGTCCATTCACAAAGACAGGTGTCTTCTTCGGATTGGACCTCATGTTCCACGTAAGGGGGAATCTTCA
The DNA here is from genome assembly GCA_902168405.1 of Peromyscus aztecus. NCBI lineage: Eukaryota > Metazoa > Chordata > Mammalia > Rodentia > Cricetidae > Peromyscus > Peromyscus aztecus. Next base: position 27,306 of record CABHPQ010164851.1, on the reverse strand, counting down.
TCCATCGAGTGAAAATTGGAATGCTGATCTGTGCATCTTTGATTTCTCACTGACTGTGCTTTAAAATGGTGATCCCAGTATCAGCACCATCCTCAATTTCCATGTTCTTATGTGTCATACTGAACAGTGGCTCCAGAAGAGGATTGGCATTTGTGCCTGCCTTTTGTTTGCCAGTTGAACAAAAGCCACACCCAAGTGCTGTTGGTTATTACTACTTTGTTTTTATATGTATGATGTTTGTCTGTGCATAGCCTGTGTGCCTGGTGCCTGTGGAGTAACAGACAATTGTGAGCTGCCATGTGGGTGCTGGGAATCAGACTCTACAAGAATGGAACACTGAGTTGCTGGTCCATTCATTGCCTCAGCCGCACAATGGTTTTTGTTTTTTGTTTTTTGTAGGCAGGGTTTCTCTGTGTAACAGTCCTGGCTGTCCTGGAACTTGTTCTGTAGACCAGGCTGGCCTAAACTCACAGAGATCTTCCTGCCTCTGCCTCCCAAGTGCTGGGATTAAAGGCGTCTGGCAACAATGGTTATTTTTTAAGAACATCTGTTTAAATTTCTTTTTTTACCCTTTAAAACCAACAGATGAGCCTCATGCTTTTGGTGACCCCTCGAGAGGAGTCATGCTGGTTATCTGGCGTACTTTGATCTGAGGGGCTGTTATTACCAGCTTGTTTTTCCCCACAGTGCTCTGCATTGAAGGAGAAGCTTTGGTCATCATGCCAGCTCACGAATGCTGGCTGTGCTTCCCAGCTTCTCGAGGTAGACCTTTTGTGCAGACGGTCTGGGTGGCGCAGACTTGCCCCAACTGTTGCTGGTTTCCAGGTTTCCTCCCTCCAGCCCCCCGGCCACTGTGTGCACCCCGGCTGCAGCTGAGAGGCACCCCTGGGGCTGTGCTTCCTTCTTCACACTCCTCCACGGCACCCCCCTCCAAACCCCAGACACCCTGTTCTACTGACCCCCGTCTCTGCCCTCCACCCTCCACACCTGGTTGTAGGCAGGAGAAAAATACACAGTCTGGGCTGGTAAGTTTGGGGATGTCTAGTTATTAAGGGTAAAACTGGATTTAAACATGTTTTTATTGTACTTACTGACTTTTCAGTCATTATCGTCATTAGCCCAGGTTTATTATAAGGTAATAGTGAATGTGTTGTTAAAACAGTGTGAATGTAGCTAGTTACATATAAAGCTAATGTGTATACACTAGCATGGAAAGATATTTAAAATTTTTCCTTAGTACCTGTTTTTAAAGTCTGATACATGCAAATACTGAAACCGAAAGGAAACAGAACTTTAGATGTGCATGCTAAAGCGATGCATTTCATAGAGTCCTACGTTCCCTGCCTAGTTAAATGTCCCACGAGGGCTGGGTGGTAGAGTGCATGCATAAGACCGTGGCTTGGAGGCTGAGCGTGGTGGAGTACACCTTTAATTCCAGCACTTGGGAAGCAGTGGCAGGTCTGTATAGTTAGTTCCAGATCCAGAGCTACATAGTGAGACACTGTCTCTCTCATAAAACAAAATCCCCAATATATAGAATACCTCGTAGAGGCAGAGACGTTTAACTTACATGCAGATCCGTGCTGGTTAGTTAGTGATTTTTCTGAGATTTTAGGTTTTGGCATCTCAACCACACAATGTAATGAAGTCCTAAATCTTGGCCAACTTTGCAATTGCTGTGTTAACATCATTGTGTTCACTGTTCCCAGACTCCCTTCTTAGCCTAAGACCTTAACCCACTGATTCTGTTTTTACTGGGAAGTAAAGGTGATTGCTAAATTCCATTGCTGGTGGCACTGTTAAAAACAGGCTGGGCAGTTGTATCTAACAGTCTCACACTGTGCAATTGGGAGAATTTCAGTAGAAGTTTTCTGTTTCTGTGTTTTGTTTTCCCCATAGTGAGAGAAACCTAATTTAAAACCTAGTTTAAAAACTCTAGGAAGGGCTGGTGAGATGGCTGAGCAGGTAAGTCACCAAGCTGATAAACTTACTCCAGCAGATTTTCCTCTGATTTCCACAACCATGCTGTGGCAGGTTCCCTCCCCTACAAATAAATAAATAAGTAAATATAACCAGGTAAGAAAAAAGCAAAAAAATCTGGGGCAATCAGTATGAAAATATCGGTGAAACCCATTATGTATAATTAATACGTGCTTGTAAAACACTAAATTCTGGAGAGAGAAGTGTTAATCCAACTTTTAGCTGTTAGTCAGTTTGGATAGGCTGTCAGTATGTGGAGTTTGTGGACACTTAAGAGTAGGTAGCAGGCGTGGGGAAGGGCACTGGGATGCAGGATCGGCGATCCTGGCCTTGATGAAAAGAAGCACTGGTCCCCTTCAGGAAGGCTGGGTGTTTCTACGTGGAGCCACAGTGAGAGTCGACATTTTCATTGAAAATGACCTTTGCTTTTCTTGAAAGTTTTTTGGACATTGCTGCTTTTCAGTTACATTCTTTTCATTTATGTTGTTTTCCTGCAGCCACATCAAGAAGGCCAACTTCAGACGCTGCCGACAATGAACGGCTCCAAAGACCCGCCCGGGTCCTACGACTTCGACCTTATCATCATTGGAGGAGGCTCCGGAGGACTGGCGGCAGCTAAGGCAAGGCCCTCTGTGCCGTGGCGTCGGGGTGATGGTTAGGAGCAGTGAGCAGTGATGCAGCAGTGACGCAGTGATGCAGTGTTGACGCAGTGACGATGCAGTGATGACGTAGTGACGATGCAGTGACGATGCAGTGCTCCCACCCCTGGCTGTCCCGCACTCTGGATTTGCCCCAGACAGGCTTGTGTCTTCCCGTTGACTTAGGCATCTATTAGACAGATAAAGGGACCACTTTGTAAGTCACTTTCCAGACTAAATGCTGGATCTTCAGGTAAAGTTCAGAGCCCAGGGATTTAAGGCACACTTTATTTCATTCTAAATTTGCTTGATTCTTTTCAAGGACAGTGAAGGTGTATGGAAATGGTTTGAAGTTACATACTTTTTTTTGTTTTGTTTTGTTTTGTTTTTTGGTTTCTCGAGACAGGGTTTCTCTGTGTAGTTTTGGTGCCTGTCCTGATTCTCGCTCTGTAGCCCAGGCTGGCCTTGAACTCATAGAGATCCGCCTGGCTCTGCCTCCCGAGTGCTGGGATTAAAGGCGTGCACCACTGCAGTCCAGCTGTTTTTTGTTTTTTAAAAACCATTTGATTTTTTTCACTTTGATTTCTCTGTAATTAATCTTCAATGAACAGTTAGTTCTTAAACTTAATTAAAACTGATTTGCCTCTGGTGTGTGTGGGGTGATCTGAGAATAACAAGTCCAGGGCCTGACTGGGAAAAGGCTCTGCAAAGAGAAAAGCCGTTTAAGTAGTGTGAGGCTCTGGCCCTGGCTTGAGGTACGGGAGATGCCTGTGTGACGGCCCTCAGGCCTGCCATCCTTCCAGCGGGATCTCTGACAAGGGTGCCGCCTGTGGTCAGCCCGTGAAGGTGATCTCATGCACCTCCCACATCAGGAGCAGGCGGGTATCTGGCATGAAGCGGGGCTTTGCTAAAGGTGACTCAGCAGTAGCATCTGCGTTTCCTTCTCTGATGGTGGCATGTTTGAAGGACACACGGCCTCACTCCTTGCTCTCCAGTAGACCATGCTTACTCTGTCAGAACGATAGTCTCTACAAGGCAGTTCCAGATAAACAAAACCGAAGCCCCCTGCAGTACTCTGGCTTAGACAGAAGTGGGTAATACTTAGTTTTTAGATGTTGCCTTCCGGGGAACAGGGTGAGGCAGACGCCTTGGGCCTTCCAAGTGTTTACCGCCTTATTTGTGCTGTCTCTGTTAATGTTGAGAGGAATTGTGCAGAGGTCATCCAAGGGCTGCCAGCTCTGCCTAACGATTTTTCAGTTATAATCTGTGTAATCTTTGTCTTAGCCTGTCCTACTGCCGAGCTAATCAACAGTGTAGGATTCCCACACATCGATCTGTGATTGGGTGTGCCTTAGAGCATGAGGGCCAGCCCCTATTTCCATTCTGTTGTTAACTCATTTTAGTAACTTCCTTTCCCAGGAGGCAGCCAAATTTGACAAGAAGGTGCTGGTCTTGGATTTCGTCACACCAACTCCTCTTGGCACCAGATGGGGTGAGCTTCTGAGCTACTGCACACGTGGTTTGTCCTTTCCCCTGGCAATGACGTTGATGACTCCTAAAGCCCAGCTCTTCACGAGAACTGAGCTAAATGCTGTAGAATTTAGGTTCAGCAGAAACCCTGACCACAAGCTGGCCACGGTGACAGACATTTCATGACCTGTTCTACAGTGGAGCATTCTCCCCTAAATCCACCTTATACCTGAATAACTCAGCCGTAGCCATTCTGCGCCTTGGTGAATGACATTGGCTGCTCATTCATTGACTGTGTGTCAGTTCCTTGTGAAGCAGGAGCATGGGCTGTGGTGGTGCCCTCGCTGTGGAAGAAGTTCCTGTCCCTATGGGACTTCTGCTGTAGTGGGAAACAAAAGATACGCGAGCCCTTTGCTGTTGGTGGAGAGTGGTACTCAAGGAGGGGACTCCCGGGTAGAGGAGAGCTTAGCTGTGGGATTTGTAAGGCAGGGTTTCTGAAGAAGTGCCCACTAGAAGCACTGCGGGAGAAATGGGGTGGATGGGCTAAAAGCAGAAGCAGAAATCAGGCAGTGTTTGCTAGCATTCTCACAGAGTAGATTCATAGGTCCCAAGGCAGGTAAGAGTCCTTTGTGGGTATAGTTGGGTAGTCGGAGCTGGATGTAATAAGAAGAAGTAAAAGTGGAAAGGAAGGCAGGTCAAACTGTACAGCTCTTCCTAGGCCAAGCTGAGGACTTTGGACCAATGAAGGCAGGTAATGGGGTCATTTAGAGAAATGACTAGTGCACTTTATAAAGATGACGCGGCTCCTTGCGTTTGCAGTAGCAGGTGGTAGTGTAGCCAGATACCGTGGCATCGCAGCCTTTTAATTAACTCATCCGGCCAGCACATGACTGGTGTTCCACACTCCGGTGCGCTGGTCTTGGTGCTCAATTCATTCCCTGACCTGTGGTGATTCTGTGGTGGTGTTCTCCTCAGAGGACATGCCTTTGAACTGTGAGCTCCATAGCCACCTCCCCTCCCTGCCTGCATTTTGTTCTGATAGAAATAAGTGATCACACTCTTCTCTCAGCTTAGAGATGACTGTTTTGGGAGAGAGGAGTTTTAGCATAGGCGTTCTTTGGAGAATCAGTGAAAACCATAGGCTGCTTCCTCAAAAACTCACATAGACACCAAACTTTATACATATTTTCAGAGCTGCACCTAACCGTGTTTAGTATAACAACCTCTTCTTTATTTCTGTGTGTAGACTTAGTAGCAAGTATAGCGTTGCACACATAATAAAACTTCAATTTTTGTGTCACTGTCGGCCTTTTGAATCTGGAAGTTACAGAAACTGTGGAAATCTGTCTGTTGTTTCAGGATGACCACTGTCCTCTGTACATAGGCTCTATGACCTTAGAAATGCCAGGAGACTTGGGAACAAACTTTAACAGTGTGGGCCACACTAAGCAATAATAATAATAATAATAATAATAATAATAATAATAGTGTTTCATTACATCTTAATAATCTTTGGCTTCTTTGAAGGCCCTGAAGTGGGTATGAACTGACTTCTCTGGTGTTGCAGGTCTCGGGGGAACGTGTGTGAACGTGGGGTGCATACCTAAAAAGCTGATGCACCAGGCAGCTTTGTTAGGACAAGCCCTGAAAGACTCCCGCAACTATGGATGGAAAGTCGAGGACACAGGTATGGGAGAAAAGAAGCGGCTGCGAGCTGTGGTCTTGCGACCCACCATCTAAATACCTGGAGCGTCGTTCTGAGATGAGTTCTGCTGTAGCCCACGTTGGCTGGGTTAGCCCAGAGCTATCCTTTGAAAGATTTCAGAAGCACTTCTTGAACTCTTTGAGCTTCTGGGGTGCTGTGACTAACACTCAGGGCTGTGGACAGAACTTAGTTGTAATGAATGCATTGCATGAGAGTTCGAACCACTGGCTTTGGGGCATTGAGTGACAGCCGCATCCCTACATCGTGTGACTAGTGATGACCTCCCTGTCACGTGCTAGCTTTGTGACAAGTCCATTATCTACTAGATTTCCTTAAAAAACAAATCAAAACAAACTCAACCCACATAGCAACAGAGATTGATAAAACATTGATAGTTATTATAGTTGGATGATTGGCATATGGGGCAAGATATGTACTGTCCCATTCCATTCCTGGTGGACAGAGGCCAGCCAGGCAGGTTTTCCAGGCTTCCTATGGCATCCCCGCCCCCAAGTATCTAGTATCTTGATGCCAGAGCCACTGACATGACCTGATCTCGTAACGCTGGCTCT
>CABHPQ010164851.1:0-16464 GCA_902168405.1 Peromyscus aztecus | reverse complement strand
GTTTGCATCACTAGAGCTCTGTGTGTGCACACACCTACACACTAGACCAAGGTGGTCCATGGGCTGAGTCCTCCCATTCCATTTAGTCTTTGCTTCAGAGGTTCTGGAATACACCACGTCATGTCTCTGACTTCGTTACCGTTACCATAGAAGAGGGATAGATTGGGTTGGGACGAAGCTCAGTGGTTGAGCGTGTGCCTAGTAAGCAGTAGGCTCTGGGTTCAGTCTGTATTAATGCACATGTACACAAGCTACAAGGTCAAATCCATCACTTAGCATCTCGAACTAGCAGTTTCTTCTAGTGCAGGGCAAAGTGGCTGGGTTTTGGTAAAGGTTGGAAATGCTAGCTGGGCTGTTTTTCTCTCAGTGAATTAACTTTGTATGACTGAATCTCAGTAGTGACACGATACACATTTTGAAACCAGACTCACTTGTCAAAAATCTGTCAGGCTGTTATCGTACGACTTAGGGGGAATTACTTAGGGGGAGTTACCTCCCCAAGCTTAGTTTCTTCTGTCAACTGAGAAGAATGGCAGCGTCTCCACATTGCCTGAGAGGGTGGTACCAGCTAATATTGTGTCTAAGGAGCTAGAGCACAGTGTGACCTAGAGTAAGTCCAAAGTTCCTGTCCAACCCACTGTGGAGCTGAGCTTTGGATTTCCTGGGAGTTACCAGTATGGCATGTTTCTTCTCTGCATTTCTCAACCCCTTTTGGGGGGGATGTCAAATGACCTTTTCACAGGGGTCGCCTAAGACCACTAGACAACAGATATTTCATTACACTTCTTTTTTTTTAAATTTTTATTTATTTATTATGTATATACAGTGTTCTGCCTGTGTGCCAGAAGAGGGTGACAGATCTCATTATGGATGGTTGTGAGCCACCATGTGGTTGACTGGGAATTGAACTCAGGACCTCTGGAAGAGCAGTCAGTACTCTTAACCGCTGAGCCATCTCTCCAGCCCTACAATTTTTAACAATAGCAAAATTACAGTTAAGAATTGGCAACAAAAATAATGTTATGGTTGGGGTCACCACAACATGAGGAATTGTACTAAAGGGTCTCAGCGTTAAGAAGGTTGAGAACCACTGATCTAGCTGGCTTTAGGGAACAGGTGTAACCCTTATATTTGCATTAGAGCTGTGATTAGGAGACAACTGTGCATTGTACTGTGGGAAGTGTTTGCTTTTCTGAAATGTAGCATCTTCCTGAAAGTGTCCATGTTCAAGAGGTCGTGGACCCTTTGGAGAGCTGGTGGACTGTCCAGTGGTGTCTGGTGCCCTTAGCCTCTCAGTGGGTTGTCAGACACGTCTGTGCACAGCAGGCTGGGGATGTTCATTCTCCTGCTGATGCAGGAGGCTTCTCACTCCTTCCTTGTATCCATAGCAACTGCTGAACTTCTTAAACACGTCTTTTCCACTGTGATTTTTAGTGCTTTCTCACTGTCATTTAATCCTTCCATACGTCACTGTTCTTTGTCAATGAAAGCTGAACATTTGTAGCCAAGAGGGATGCTCTCGAATTATGGCGGTGGCTCTCAGATTGGTTATTAACCTGGAGGCGGGGGTAGATGATGGTCCATCTTAGGGACTGTCCTGTGCCTTCTCTACTTTCTTCTCTCCCATTTTTCTCTGTGTTTCTCTGTTTAAGAATATTTGAGAAAAGGCCTGTAAGTAGACAGTGTGAGTTGCTCATCCTGATGTTGCCACGTGAGGAGGTGGATGTAAGAACCCTGGCAGGGCTGAGTTCGGGGTCACTGGGGACGAAGCAGAAGAAAGCTGTTCCCCTTGTCCATGTCTCTGTCTAAGAGCAAACCTTGATGACTTTTATAGGTTGAACAAATTGAAGCAGGGACACCAGGCCGACTCAAGGTGACTGCTCAGTCCACCACCAGCGAAGAGACCATCGAAGACGAATTTAACACAGTAAGGCATGGGCCCAGGTCAGGCGGCGTCCTAACTGGGTGTCTGTTATGTATTTCAAATGACTCTCCTCTTTCTAAAATGCCCCATCTTTGCCCATTCTAAGACACCTCAATTACTGATACTGGAATCATTGGGGCACAAGGATGGCTTCAACCATCCCCTCTGTCACTCAGTGGGCTGTGTGCCACGTGGCCACGAACAGACAGGAGTTGTTCATGAGTAGACTTTCTCTGCCCGTGGTCTTCCCATTCGTCTCCCCAGACTGTCACTTAGGAAATAATTGACCATGGACTGAGCTCCTCGTTTTGAGTTTGTCTAGCTTAAATAAGACAGCAACTCCTTTTCTTTTAAGGAATGCCAAGGGATGTTTGCTGTATCTGTTCAAAAGACTTTAAAAAGTAAAAGGTTTTAATATATTTACACTCTTGAATTGTGTTAATGAAATGTGTTTTCCAGGTCTGGGGTTAAGTGATTGATGCAGCATCTTTGTTAACAGTTTGTTATTTTCTCAGGTGTTGCTGGCAGTAGGAAGAGATTCTTGTACAAGAACCATTGGCTTAGAGACAGTGGGCGTGAAGATAAATGAAAAGTAAGGAGGCGACATGGCGCGGTTACTTGCGCTTCGCTCTGCCTTGGCTTTTTAAAGCTAATGTCCCCGAGTACTGAGCATTACTTCAGCACTGAAAGCTCTTCTTTCAGCCCAATCTGTGGGTGGGCGTGGGGCTGGTCTTAGTTAGGACTCCATTCTTAACCACTGTGTTAAAGGGTTTTTTGATTTGTTTTTAAAAATACTTTTCATAGTTGATTTTTAAAGCAGTGGCCAGGATTTCCCCTGAGCGCTCTGATTCCTGTGCACAGTTTTGTTTTTAGCTATTAGAGCGGGTTCTTCTGGGGAGGAAGAGGACGTAGTTTTAACAACTTCACTAATCATGGCAGTTGATGGTTGCAGGACTGGAAAGATACCTGTCACGGATGAAGAGCAGACCAACGTGCCTTACATCTATGCCATTGGTGACATTCTGGAGGGGAAGCTGGAGCTGACGCCTGTGGCCATCCAGGCGGGGAGACTGCTGGCTCAGAGGCTGTACGGGGGCTCCACTGTCAAAGTGAGCTTTGTGCTGTCACCCACTGAGACAATGTTTTCTGTCATCATTTTGTCTCTCCTAATTCTCTTTTTTCTCCATTTGAAACAGTGTGACTATGAAAAGGTTCCCACAACTGTATTTACTCCTTTGGAGTATGGCTGTTGTGGCCTCTCTGAAGAAAAAGCTATTGAGAAATTTGGGGAAGAAAATATTGAAGTGAGTTCTCCTTTTCTTTCTTTTCATGTTATTTTTTTCAAAAATTCAAGGTGGTTTCAAATGTATAGAAAACTACAATTATAAATAGATTAGTGAGCATTTTATTAATTTTTTAAATTCATTTTTAAAGGTCAATTTATTTTTGTTCCGTGTGTATGGGTGTTTTGCCTGCATGTATCTCTGTACCACATGTATACCTTGGAGGCCAGAAGGTGTGAGATCCCTTTGGAATAAGAGTTAGACGTGGTTGTGAACTACCAGGTAGATGACAGGGAATTGAGCCCTGGTCCTCTGGAAGACCGCCAGTGCTGCTCATACTGCCGAGCATTGTCCATTTCTGTAATTATTATTTGAGGCTAGACTGTATATCAAAAAGAATTTAGGAGCTAAATAATGTAAGAATGTATCTCTGCAAGCATCAGCGCGTGCGTTCAAATCCCCACTACTCACAGACACCCAACATTGGGGCGCGGGGTGGCGGGTGGTAGACCATGGATGAATGCTGGTTCTTTGCTGGCCGCTAGCCTCCCAAACAGTGGTGTGCTCCAGGGTCAAGTTGCCTTTTGACCAAGTCACATTTACTTATGAACTGTATTGTTCATCAAATAACCGCTAATTATTGAAGCAGCCGCACCCCCAGGGCTTGACGACGGCCTGCTGAAGGTAACGGTCCACACTGCGCTTGTGTCTTTCCAGGTTTACCACAGCTTCTTTTGGCCATTGGAGTGGACGGTCCCATCCCGAGACAACAACAAATGTTATGCAAAAATAATCTGTAATCTTCAAGACAACGTAAGTGCGGTGATGCTCTTGCGGTGATGTTTAGCTCTTGATACAGTTTTCACCATGAGATGAACTATGCCATTGACTTAAGGAACAATTACATGTCATTTTCTCTATCTCTTCGGACATAAGTTGTTAAACCTGACTTCACAATGACTGAATGTCCTTGGTTTTATGTGTGAAACATTTAAAACTCACACAGAGTGCTCACTGTGCAGGCCCGTGAGCACCAGCGTTTTGCTGTAAGAGCTCAGCACCATCATGCAGTTCGCAGCAGCTCCACTTCCGGACGCTCGTGCACCTCAGGGTCTGTGTTCATGTGTGCTGATTGGTTGCACATCCATGAATACTGATAAGTCTTAACCTGCTCCTCCTGTCCTTTCTGTGGATGAGGAAACAGTCCAGTCATTTACCGAGCTAATGGCAGAGCTCTTAGATTCTAGCCTGTGTAGCAGCCATGCCAGTGACCGTCACTTCCTGCTGGCATACTTTTGTTTTATTCCTTCACACTCTTCTGAAGTGGGTGGGAGTCTCTTGAGACTGTTCACAGTTTTTGTTTGCTTGCTGTGTATCTCCACATATATAAACATTACACAGTGCTTTGTATGTGGTTTTTTTTTTGGGGGGGGGGTTCTAGATAGAGTTTCTCTGTGTAGCTTTGGTGCCTGTCCTGGAGCTCACTTGGTAGCCCAGGCTGGCCTCGAACTCACAGAGATCTGCCTGCCTCTGCCTCCCGAGTGCTACTGTTGGGTTTTGAAAGGACAGGAGATGTGGCTCCACGGTGGAGTGCTTGTTTAACATTCCTGCAGCTCTGGGTTCAATCCCTGACGCTGCAAACAAAACCCTGGTTATATTTGTATGTTTTCCTGCATAAGGACATGCAAACCTGGTCTATTTTAAATGCCTGTAAGGTGACAGCACATGGGTGCACCTTCTCCACACCCCAAGCCTCCAGTTCTCTGATGTAGGATATGTCAGGAGACCAGCAGCAGAGGGACCTTGGCTGTTTCTAATGAAGCCTCTGCACGTTAGCGTGCGGCTGGTGGCCTGTGTTGCCTGTCGGTTCAAAGCAGAGTGGACCGGTCTAGTCCGTGAGCGCTGAAAAGGCACCAGCTGAACAGTGGTCTGCACAACAGTTCTGTTCTTGGCAGAGATAATCTGGCTTTGAGATTTAGATTTTCTCCCAAATAAAAATGCTCACACAGGTATTTCAGAGTTTGCAGGTATTTCCCTTTTGTGCACCTATGGAAAGGCATGGACAATATCGGAGTTGCTTTTTCTATGCCAGAATGTCAGCTGAAGGATCTTGAAACTTGAGTGACTTCCGTTAAGTCTCTGTCATCACTGGTCAGTTGTCAGACACGGAGACAACCTGATAGAGAGCCTGGAGGACTGTGCCTTTCCAGTTCTCTGTTGCACTCAGATTTTGGTGTTTGCCTCCTGCTTAATGTAAGCTCATGTTCTCTGTTGCCCGTGTCGAAGTTATCACCCTCCGCGGCACACAGTTGGGCTTTAACAGTGCAAGGCAGCCATTTCTGTGAGAGGCTGCTTAGAACTTTGTGAGGAGGTACCCCAGGCCGTGAGGAGGGAAGGGAGAAACCAACTTATCTGTATCACTTTATTTTGCACCTTAGGAGCGTGTCGTGGGCTTTCATGTACTGGGTCCGAACGCTGGAGAAGTGACGCAGGGTTTCGCGGCTGCACTCAAGTGTGGAATGACCAAGCAGCAGCTGGACAGCACTATTGGTATCCACCCTGTCTGCGCGGAGGTGAGCCACACGCACTTCCCAGCTCCGTTCAAAAATGCCCGCATTTGCCGCTCAGAGCGGCAGGCCTCGGGCTCGCTGGCATTCTCCAGCATTTCAGCTGCTGTACCTGACCATGTGGCAGTGATGGATAAAGCCTCCACAGAGGCTTGCCTTCTAGACTGGGGCTCCCCTTTTGCATATTTCCCACTGCTGTATAGACTAGAGACTTCTGCCTTGCAGATAGATAGAAAATTGTTGAGAATGCTTAGAGAAACTGGCCTTAAATCTTTAATTTATCCACGGTCATGGCGGCACACACCTTTAATTACAGTATTTGGGACTCCAAGGCAGTCAGATCTGTGTGGGATGAAGGCTAGCTTGGTCTACATAGCAAGCTCCAGGCTAGCCAGGGCTACATAGTGAGACCCTGTCTCAAAAGAAGAAAAAAACAATAACAAAGCTTTTCACAACTTTTATTCCCTGTATGTCCTGAGTATTTCCATGGTGATGATTTACTTTCTATGTTAGTTGTCTGGGAAAGTCTCAAAGCTAAAGATGGTGTGTGCTTCTGAGCTTGCGGGTATCCGAGGGTGATGCTGGGACGTGGTGCTTTGAAGACACTGAGCAGATGTCAGTGAAAGTGGAGACTGCCTGGTGCGGGCCTCTGGGTGTCAGTGTTGGCTCACGTCTGGCTCTCTAGGCTATCGTACTGTTACTATGTAGGGATCATAAGCCGAGTGTGAAGTGGAAGAACTCAGTGGTTTAGGTGGGGGCTGATAATGGCAGCTTTATAGCCTTATGTTGTACTTGTGTGTGTGCTCGCAGGAGGGGTGTGTGTGTGTGTGTGGGTAGATCCTGGAAGCAGGTTCAGTGAAAGACTGTGTGAAAATAAAAGGTGGAAAGCAACAGAAGACACCTGAAGTTGACTTCTGGCCTCCACTCATGCGCGCACACACACACACACACACACACACACACACACACACACACACACACACGATACACACAGAAGGCTTGGATGTGACTTGGTAGAGTGCTTGCCTCAGTATGCATAAGGCCCTTGGTTCAGTCCCAGCACTTAACTGGACACGGCAGCATACCCCTGTGGTCCTAGTACTTAACTGGAAGCAGGAGACTCAGATGTTCTCATTCTCAGCTACGAAGTGAATTTGTACACAGAATAGGCTGTTGTTGGGTTTGGTTTTGTTTTTTACTCTTTTGGCGCTTTGTTCTTTTAGGGGGCCGCCACCCAGCTCCCAATAAATACACACAGAGGCTTATTCTCTCGTATAAATGCCTGGCCTGAGCTTAGCTTGTTTCTTGCCAGCTTTTCTTAAATTATCCCGTCTACCTTTTGCCTCTGGGCTTTTTCCTTTTCTTACTTCTCTGTATCTTACTTTCACTCTTACTCTGTGGCTGGCTGGGTGGCTGGGTGGTTGGCCCCTGGCTCCTGGTGTCCTCTCTTCCTTTCTTGCTCCTTGATCTTTCTTGCTTCTAGATCTCTCTTCCCAGGTTTCTCCTTCTGTTTATCCTCAGTGCCTGCCAACCCCACCTATCCTTTCTCCTGCCTTGCTATTGGCTGTTCAGCTCTTTATTAGACTATTGGGTGTTTTAGACAGGCACAGCAGCACAGCTTCACAGATGCAGCATGAAAGAATTCAACACATCTTTGCATCATTAAACAAATGTTCCACAGCATAAACAAATGTAACACATCTTAAAATAATATTCTACAACAATAGGCTAAAGACCCATCTTTCAAACAAACAAAAACACAGACGGGGAAAAACACTGAGCTTCTGTTGCTCTGCCTCTCTGTCATTAGGAATGGGGTCCTCCTCCAGACTGACTGGAAACTAAACTAACTGCTAACCTGTTTCTCTGAACAGGCACAGCAGAGAGGTGGAGCATGAGTCATGGAAGCTGCTGTTTGTCATTTAAAAAAACAAAAACCTATTCTGCAAAAATCATAAAGACTTCAGAGTCTAGATTAATACTATTTATTTATTTGTTTATTTGGTTTTTCAGGACAAGGTTTCTCTGTGTAGTCCTGGCTGTCCTGGAACTCACTCTGTAGACCAGGCTGGCCTCAAACTCAGAGATCCGCCTGGCTCCGCCTCCTGAGTAGGATTGAAGGCGTGCACCACTACCACCCGGTTTTGGTTAATACTCTTTGGCCATATCTTTTACTCAGGGCAATGGCAGACTGCCTACATGGGGAAGATGCTGGTGAATTTTGGTTTTTAAGAGTATATTAATAGTACCATGAATAAGCTTATGTGAGAAGACAGAAATCAGGCTGGCGAGATGACCTGGCAGTTAAGAGTTTAGACCCTTTTGCAAAGAGCCTGAGTTCATCCCCAGCACCCATGTCAGGGGCTTCACAACCACCAGTGACTCCACTCTGGGGACCTTAGGACACCTACACACGCTTGGCATTTGCTCACATATACACATAAACAATTTTTAGGTGAAAAAAATAAGTAAATCATAAAAATCTTTTTAAAAAAAGAAAACCACAGAAATCTATCCACCACCATTCTGGCCGTGCTTCCTCCATCTCCACCAGCCTGCTTCCTTTACACTATGGGAGGTGAACTGAGGAGAACATGGCTGTTAAGGTGACCGTGGAAGCGTGGAGACACTGACAGTGACCCCCCACTGCCTGCATGAGGGCCTGCTGTGTGCCGGGCACCATCCTCTCCTGGGTTAGCTTTTCTGTCCCTTTCCTCAGGAAGTTGAGGGCAGCATCTCCTGGTGACAGACAGTGACACTCAGGACAGGTCACACGGACTTGGCCCACGGTTGCCCAGCCTGAGCTGTGTTCTCAGTCAGCAGCGGCTTCTCAGCGAAGTCTGGCACATCGCTGCTCTTCAGCTTGGCTTGCAGCCAAGTGTGCTGAAGTAGGAACGTGTCCAGTGTGGCCCCGACAGAAAGGCCGTGGCAAAGCGTGGCCGTAGCATTGACACTGCACCGGCTGAGTCGGCAGCTCTTCCCCGGGTCCTTCCCGCCCAGAGGGAGCAGCTTGACCGGAGGTTTTTGTTGTCTTGTCAACCTTGCCCGTGAACTCTACTACTTGATGAGAAATTAGAATTTTGGCAAATCCAAGGCTTTCCCAACTGCAGAAATCTTTTCCCGGGAAGGGGTTGATCTAGAAGTGAAGTTTGACTCTCAAGGGGTGCTTCTCTGCTGAAGGCGGGGCTGACTCAGGTAGCTGGGAGGCAGGCTCCAGACACTTGCTGTCTGAGTGCTGCCCAGTGTGGTCCCCGGGATGGTTGCTGCTGGCCTGTGACAGGAAGGGCTAGAAATAAAGAGAAGGGTCAGAAACTCGAGCCCTTTGACAGTTACACGCCCTAGTTGACATGCCTTTTAAAATTAAAATTTAAATTTAAAATTTCATTTTCCTAATGCGTTTTGTTGAATTTCACAAATGTCAGCCCATAGACATTAGAAGTCATGGTGAATTAGAAACCAGTCCTGAGTTAGTGTGAAGTGTTCTGAAATGGCCATGGCACCTGAGCCGTTGGTAGCCTTGCAGGGAACACTCAATGTTACTCTGCCTGCTGCCACATGAGGGAACCCAAGAGAAGACAGCATTGTTCACTCAGAGGAGTAGTTACTGCAGACACGGAAGATTCTCCAGTTGACACTTCATCTTTAGGCGATACAATTTCCTTCTGGAATTTCTGTAGGAATCCGTTCTTGTTCTGACTGGAGGTCTTGGAGAGGCCCCAGCGTCTGGAGTGTCAGCCATGCCTGAGTGATTCCAGCTAAGCAGCTTCACTTGTGGGGGGAAGCTAACACAGAAAGCTTCCAGAAAGATCCCTTAAAGTGTCTAATGTCTTAAATGAGGCTGGCTGCAACAGCACAGGCTACGTCAGGTGAGAGAAGGACATGGGGGATTCCGAGCTGAGCCTAGCTTAAGCTACACACAGTGAGACCTTGTTTCCAGAAAACAAAATAACCAAGCCCATCTTAAAATGCATCAAGAATTTTTGTTTGTTTTTAACGTTCAGTACATTCCCGTTCTAAAGAGAGGGTGGGAACTGGGGGCACAGCTAAACCCGGGCGAGACCCCAGTGTCCTGGTGGAAGTGTCCAGAGCGCTTCCTCTAGTGTCCTGTGTGCTGCCCTTCACGGTCATTTTTCACAGACAAGTATTTTTGCAAAAGTTCTAAAGCAGTGGCACGTGAGTTGACATCTCTGGAAAATCGACCCTCCCATCTTCCCGTGGGTCTGTTGTCAGTGGCGGCTGGCTTCCTCTTCAGTAGCATTCCGCCAGTGCAGGAAAAGAAGTAACAGCTCTTTTTGTTAAATGTTCCCACTCCTCGATGCTCGGGATCGATGCTTTTCCAAACCTCTTTCTGAATCTTTCTACACCCCAAGAAACAAAATGTAAACTTGCAGGTGTCAGGAGCCAAGAGTTTGTTTAAATATACTCTCTGCTCATTCCTTGTCTCCCATCGTAAAGACTGGGAAGAGCTCATCTGATGGTGTCTTAAATTGTACACAGTACTGTTATCCTAACAGCTATTTTCATTATCACACATTGTCCCCATCCGTAACGCACATTTTTTAAACAAAGGAATTGCGTTCCTTTTCAGAAACAGTTGGGCTGGCTCACAGTGTGTCAGCATGGAATGTAAGGGTGCTAATGAGCCTCTCGCAATTCAGTGTGAATGTACTTTTTTCTATAGTTACAAAAGGGATGACTACTTCGGGGACTTTACATCCCTGCTAACAAAGATGAATCCCCTATTATAGTTGCTTGGTTTTGAATGTGAATTAGTCATATTTTAGGAATTGGCCTGGAAGTACTCAAGTCTGAATTTTTACATTGCGACTGGCTTATAGGAAAAGGCCGTGCCTCACTCAGAGGTTAAGCCAGAGCAAAGGCCTCCTCGGGATTAGAAACCCCTTTCTCCGAAGGCTGCTTGGTTGATCCCGGGTGCTTTGGTCCGTGTGTCAAGACGGCCCTGATGTCATGCTCTTTTCTTCGTGGATTAGGAATGGTGGTTCCTGGGTGAATAGTAGTACTCAAATGCTGCTAGGAAACCGCCGTGAGCTGGAACTAGTCTGGACGACTGTGAGGTCCTGTCTCAAACAGTGAACCTCACATAGTGTTCTAAGAACCAGGTTTTTGAGAACCAGGGAAGGTATTCTTTGGTATCATGCAGTCCGTGTTTGCTTCCTCGGGTACACTTCCAAATGCCCAGTTAAGGAGGCTCTGCTCGGCAGGGCAGGTCGAGCCTGTTGGCTGGGGTTTAAAGGTCCCTAGGCTGTGCTGACATTGGAAATACTGAGAGGTTAGCAACAATCTGCCATGTTGTTAGATGAATAACCTTTGTGACTGGAGTCATTAGGGGACGGCCTGGTGAACCCTGAGAACTTCACAAAAGAAGAGGGTGTAGTGAGACAAACTTTTGCCTGAGAGGAGCTGGGAGGAATTGAGCAGTGGGTACTCAGTGTTTCTAGTAAAGTGTCATTGGAGGAGGAGGGTCCCGTTCAGGAGAGTGCACGTGTCCTTGTGCCCGCTCACAGAACAGCACTGGGTACCAGACACCGGGAAGCTAAGGTGGAACTCAGCAGAGCTTCCTGGCTATTGTATGTTCGTGCATCAAGGTGGGGCCGCCTATACGGTGACTGGGGTCTGCAGACCGACTCTGGGCTGTGACCACAGAGCTACAGAACAGGACAAGGACCTGGAGCACTGTTGAAGCCAGAAGAGGGAAGGGGGGTGGGGCTGGCAAGAACTGCTACAGAAGGAGGTTGTTGAGGTCCCTCCAGCTCATCCTTATGCAGCCTGCGTCCTCTCCAGCGCTTTTGATCTGTATGAGCTGGGCTTAGCTCTCCAGTGTGCAAAGCAAGGGTAGTGAGTACTTCCTAACCGCTAAATGTTTGCACACGCACGAAAGCGCTCATTTTAATGCAGTTCCCCCTGTTATCTATCCCCCGGAGAACTAGAGACATCCTTGTCACGTTCCTTTTGTCCTGGTCGTCCTCCCTGACACCTGGGTCATTGCCATGCATGTGCTGCTGTCTGTGGTGGACTCGTTTGCTCACAGGTTTGAAAATTCTTCTCTTCCCTGCAGATATTCACCACGTTGTCGGTGACTAAGCGTTCTGGTGGAGACATCCTCCAGTCTGGCTGCTGAGGTTAAGCCCTGGTGTGGATGCTGTCGCCAAGACTACAGATCTGCCTTGCTTCCTTGCCCACATCCAGGGGAAGTTCAGGAAGGCTTTTGGGCTCTCGGCACCTATCCAAGATGCTGGCCTAAGGCTACCAGGTCCCTGGGATCTCGTGGGTAGGAGGTGGCAGGTGGAAGGCTGCAGCATCACACTGGGGTCACCTTAACGGACTCACACAGACATTCGGCAGTGCATCAGGGAGATGCGTCCATGAAGTCACCAGCCGCAAGCCCAAAGTGGTAGGCGGTGATGGAGCAGCTGTCGGATGGATCTGTTCAGCTCGACCTCGCCTTTAGGTTGTATAATCTTGTTTTCCAGCTGTCTAATGTCAGTTCTATTTTCTTTTTTCTCCATGGGGTTAATGATACTAGAGACAGGGAATGTTAGCAATCAGTTTTCGTCTAAAAGCACATCGTGACTGGACTGCATAGTCGTGTAGAAGGGGGATGACTTGGCTTATGAAAGCCACAGACGTTTGTCCCAAGACAGAGTGATCACCCTGTGACTAAATACACTGGTCATTTACTGACCTGTGTAGCAATGTCTCTTTTCATAAGTCTTATGTCCAGAACAAGAAAAACCATGGTCCACTTTCTGCAAGTTTCCCGCTGTGCACGTCGCTGAAGTTGCTTAGGAAGGGAGATGCGGCTTGGCTTGCCCACTTGAACTCCATTGCATGGCCATTGCAGGACTGTAGATTGTTGCCAGCCCAGAGGCTGACCAACAGCAAATGTCTTTCTTGATACAGTTTATTGTCCGTTGGTCTGAGTGAGCTGCGATTGTTCACAATGGAAAATGCTTAATTTGCTCTAAACTTCTTGTTTTTGTGAGGTGGATTTAGTTCTAAGCTGCTATCCCCTGAGAATACATTCAGAGGCCAGTAGCTCTTTCCAGACATAGCCCATAAATCTTCTGAGGTAATTACTTTTGTAAGGAAGCTGTTCATAACATAAGTTATTATTATTATTGAACACAGGTGGATGTGAAGGATTTTCATTGAAAAACCAAGTGGTTTTTCCTTTTTCTGTTGAATTAACCCAGTGGAACTCTGGCAGCTTGCTGCTGGTGTTTTTACAGCATGATTTTAGCTCCTGGGTTACGAGACTGTGAACGCACAGGCTGAGGACTGTGTTCACACCATCTTCCCACTGTAGCAGCCATCAGGCCGCCTGCCCTGGTCCTGTGGCTCCTTGTTTTACCCTCTCCTCTACCCGTCTGTCCCCTCAGTACTGAGTGGTGCCACAGAACACTTCTGGGCCACCTCAGGGCACGTGTCTGCCTAATGTCCAGCCAGCAGCTCCACAGGGCTCCCTCACGTCCTCACCGGCAGCTTACGTGAAGACAGTAGGAAGAGGAGAAAGGTCAGGGGGACCCCGGGAGTCGACCGTTCAGTTTTATTTATTTATTTTTTAATTTTTCTCCCAAGTCTGCCAGTCTCTGCGATTAGAACGACAGTGTAGATTAACTGTGCCTAATCATGTTATGATTCTCTTAGTGGAATGGAATGTTCTGCCCCCATGAGAAGGAATAGTCTTCATTGTTTATATTCTGTAATCGCACAATGTACTGTAACTCAAATTCCAATTCCATGTATTTTTGTTACAAATTTTCTGGGGAAAAAATGTGAAACAATAAAAGGTGTTAATTCTCATGTGCCTTCTTAGTGAGTGACGGTTTGGGGTTCTTTGACGCTGCAGAGGGCTGAGCAGGCCCATGGATTTGTGTGGTAGCCTCCGAGGTGCCATGCTACTGCCTGGGCAGATTCAGCTGAGGGTTCCCTTACAGGGTGATGGCTCCTCAGTTACCTTTTCCAGTTCCAACCGGCTGTCCACCCTGGTCTTCCGGAAGCGAAGCCATCCACATCATTAAATCACATTCTGGTGTGCCGGCACTGTGCACATGGAGAGTCTTCCTGTCTGTTCCCCAGCCCCCGTGAATGCAGTCTCTGGTTTCCGTGGACAGCGGTGACACGTCACAGGTCCTCTGTGCCTTCTGTCCTCTTTCCCATGCCCCTGTTTGGGTTAGTTCTTAGCAAGTGTCTTCCCAAAACGTATTTGCTTTTCACCATGAACAGCTGCGGGCTGCCATCAGTGCCTTGCCCTGAGTGCCCTGAGGCACGTGCCAGACACCGGGTCGACACACGCTGGCTGGCTTGATCCTCAGCACCCTGACGGGAGGTGTGAGTCACTTTTTCAGGCTTTTAGTCAGTGTGTGGTACACCAAGTTACAAAGGCCAGGCCCGTGGCACCAAAACCCAGCCTCAGTCCCCTTGCTACGCTGCATCTCTGACAGGCCTCCTGGACTACACATCAGCCTTGGACATCCCATGCCACAGCCTCGTTCGGTGCTGCCTGCACTCTGAGGTGCCCTGACTTCCTAACGGGCGCTACCGCTGCCATCCCCTTCCCTCTATACCTGTCATCTCGCTCCCGTACCACACACAGCAGATCTTGCTCCTAAACCACCCTTGGCCCAAGCCCTTGAGGGCCCAACTCCACCAGTGGGGCTTGCCATCCGCTCTCTGGCCCCAAATACACGGCTGCTAGGCAGAGATGCCCAGCAGACACAAGCCAGGAGTTCCAGAAAGGAAGCGGGTCGAATAAAGGTCAGAGCTTCAGCCAGGGGGGGCCCTGAGAGAACAGCACCCCAAGGCGATGCCTGAGGACCCTTTTGGTAATGAAGGGTGGAGGCTCCTGATGGGCAAACTCACGGCAAGGAGAGACTGTCCCAGGCAGACACGTGGGAACACAGCTCACCATTGAAGCGCAAGGTGGTGGAAAGGGAGGGCTGGGAAGCAGCCTGGGAGAGCAGGAGCCGCCCGAGGCGCTGGAACACGGAGATGGTGGCTGCCTGTGGGGAGAGCCGCACTTCCTCCTGCCTCACCCCAGTCCCCGCCCTGGGTGACCGCTGCTTAGTTTTTATTGTCAGCTGGACACAAACTAGAGAACAGTCGAACTGAGCTTAGACTGGCCCCGGGCTATGTCCATGAGGCACTCGCTGCCTTGGCAGATGATTGATGTGGGACGGCCCCGCCCACTGTGGGTGGTGCCTCCGGGCAGATGGCCCTTGAAGCTAGACTGAACCAGACAGACTCAGAGTCGGTAAGCAGCATTTCTCTGCGGTCCCTGCCCTGACTTCCCTCAGTGAAGGACTGCTACCTGGAAGTGTAAGCTGAAATTCCCTTTCCTCCCCAAGCTGGTTTTAGTCCCCACTTTATCAAAGTCAGCTCTGGGAACGTTGAATTCCCCCTGCAGTCCTGACTCAAGCAATCTGGGTTCGAATCCCAGCTCTGCCGCCTCTGACTGACTTGATTCTGCCGCAGGTCCCTCGTCTGTGAAATGTGAGCTCGCACCTGGCAGACTAGCAGAGGGGTCACCTTTTGTTCAGTAATGAGCTGGAAGCTGAAAGACCAAAGCATTGTGCCAACATCTGGGTCTCGCCCTCTCTCCCACCAGGGTCTTTCACAGACGCCGCCTGAACTTGCCCGTGCCTCCAACCACCCAGCGCTAACAGCGACGCCAAGCTCGTGTAGGAGGAATCCCACACTTTCTTTGGACTGAAAAAGCACACTGTGACATATCATAGACTGTGTTGCTCCTTTCTCTTGTTTCCATGGCAACTGCCCCTTTTTTTTCCGCTTTCCCTGCATCTCTTGCTGATTTATATTGCCTGGATGTTTTCCTTCCGACCTCCCTTCACATGCCTTATTCTGATCAAATTGCATAACAACCCGATCAATATGTGAGCCCGGGTGCCCACTCCCTTAGCCCTCAGGGTCTGGCAGGGCTCGGCAGGGGACGTCGGTGAGAAGGTGGGACTCAGTCACTACCCAGCAAAATGAGCGTCACCCACGAGCATTGTTAGTGTTGCTGAGGTAGTGACAGCTGGGTCGTCTCAACCGCTGGGTGCCATGAACAAAAGGCCCAGCGTTTGCCAAAGCCTTAACTTTAAAAAATGCTTCAGAAGGTGACGGCGCAAACCTGACGGAAAGAATTCCAATGGCCTGATCTCTAAGCGTCTACGCAGCAGGATCTCGGCCTATTGAGTCAGATGGATTCAGTTCCCATACACTTGTAGATGAGCTGCTGTTACTGTGGGGCTGTGTTTGGGGTGCCTGAAGAGGGCAGTTTAGAAACATGTGCACAGGAGAGTGAAGACCTTCACCTGAGCCTGCCCAAGAGGCCGCAGAGAGAAGCCTTCTGCACGGTAGCCTGGAAGCACTCAGTCACGTGCTGGAGCTCACTGCGAGCATTTGTGGTACAGGTGACTCCTGAGGCCAAGAGATGGCCTGCCCCCTGGTGTCTGCCCAGGGAGCAACAGGTTAGCTCCTACCTGGCGACCTGCGTGTTTTATAAGACAGACACTTGGATGAGCCACTCGTGGTCGGACGACTTGCTTGTGAGGACTGAAGCCCCACCTCCACCCCAGCCACCTCTGAAAGGTCCCACCAAAAGACCAGCGGGATGGCTCAGCTGGTAAGTACATCTGCCACCAAGCCTGCTGAATGAAGGAACTAA
>CABHPQ010164850.1:9796-44184 GCA_902168405.1 Peromyscus aztecus | reverse complement strand
TCGCTCTGTATAAATAAAATGCTGATTGGCCAGTAGCCAGGCAGGAAGTATAGGCGGGACAAGCAGAGAAGAGAATTCTGGGAAGAGGAAGGCTGAGTCAGGAGATGCTGCCAGCCGCCGTCCTGGGAGCAGCATGTAACAGGCACACAGGTAAAGCCATGGAATACATGGCAACATATAGATTAACAGAAATGGGCTGAGTTTAAGTGCAAGAGCTAGTCAGTGGTAGACCTGAACTAATGGCCAAGCAGTTTTAATTAATATTAGCCTGTGTGTGTTTATTTGGATCTGAGCGGCTGCGAAACACAAGGACACAGGAGCCGGGTAGACACAAAAACCTTCAACTACAAGAGCCCCTCACCCTGTAAGCCTCCAAGGGATGATTTAGGTTGAAAGAGAAAAATGTCTCCCTGCCTCTACCTCCCTGTCCTCACCCTCCCCAGTCGCCAGAGCCTTTCTGGGTAACTGAAATGGTTAAAACTATCAACTCCCTGTAGTTTGGAACTATCGTGGAAAGAAATCCTTGGTTATGTCTGTGGGATCATCTAGATTAGGTTAGTCGAGGTGGGATCTACTTTAAATATGGGTGGTACCATTCTATAAACTGGAGTCCTGGACCAAAATAAAAAGGAAAAAGCAAGCTCAGCATGGACATTCACTGCTGTCTGTGGATGCAATGTGAGCAGCCTGATACCGTTGACGCCATGACCTCAGTCACTGTGATGATTATACACTTGAACCGTTAGCGGAAAAACAAACCTCTCCTTCCTCAGACTGTCGTTTTCGGTGTTCAGTCACAGCGATGGGAAAGGCAGCTAATTCAGTAACGCTTAAGGGAAATGACTGTTATTCAGTGGCGGCTAGACTGCTGCTCACGACTGCCTTTGGAAAACCATCTTGTCTCTGTTGTCATTTAGAAGTTGCATCCATTTCCTCATGATTGCACATTTATATCCTGAGATTCCACCAGTCAAGGGAGAGTGTTCATTTGTTTTTGTTTTGTTTTGTTTTGTTTTGTTTTCTCAGAAAGGAACGTGAAGAATTCCTGGGGACAAGCAGAATAAGTGCTCTCCAAGTAACATCATACATCTCAGCAACACCTCAGGAGAGGCAGCCATGGGCAAGCTTGCTTCAAGTCAGGATGGGCTGGAGAGAAAACTGCCTGTCCTTGGCAGCCTCCTGCTCCCACAGGCTTGGCCCTGGCAGGCTTCTTCTCAGGCTGGTAACGACGGGAGGAGGGATGACTTACCCTCTGCAGCATCTCTCTGGCTCTGTCTTTAATGTGTTTTCCAATTAGCACGTTCCCCAGGCAATGCTCCATCCCCTACAAGCTCATATCTAACAAAAAGTTGCCTATGCTGTTTAAGTAAAAAGGTAACTGATGGCCAACACAAAATTATCTATAGATGTGTGCCTTTGACTTCTATGCATTTAAAAACGTGTGTGCGCACAGTCACCATAGTGTACATCCCATGGCTGGGACCACTTTTTTCTTTTTCCCTAAACTCAAGGCTAGAACTGGGGGCACATTGCAGGCTAAGTAAGGGTTCTGCCTCTGAGGCACATGCCCAACTGCCAAAGCACTTTCTCATGAGGCCCCTTTTGGTGTTTCCAACACTGCTACTGCCCAGATAGACAGCATGGTGAAGATGCTACCAAGGCAGGTTCATGGCAGGACTCTCAGAGATCCTTAAAGATTCAAGGTGACTGCAGCTCCGTTTAGTTGAGAAAATGAGTTGTATGGTAATTAGGTAATTGTTCCATAGCTGAACTGAAAAGAGCGAAGAAATCAAAACCAATATTCAAGGGGGATCCTGGGCTCCACACTCCCACCTTCTAACACTTTCCTCATTTACATCGTACAGCATATCTTTTCTGGCCACAATAAATACAAGCTCTCTTCTCCCCCCAAAAGAGTTCATTCTAGGGACCTATGTCTTTCCTATACGATTTGCCCAGTCCTATGAACTTTCATAAAATGATCTCACATGCTGAGCGAAATAATTGGAGTTGCCTAGTTCTTGGCCATTTGTTTGCAAGCTATAATGAGTGTCACTGTTTTAAGGACATGATTGATATGCTGAAGGAGCAAGAAAAGGCTTTGAACATCAGCCAACAAGGAATCCTATTCAGAGAGCATGAAGCACAAAGGTTACCATCCCCCTCGCCTTGCAGACATGCTCCAGTTTCCACCTACCCCCCCCCCCAAACCTATGAGCTCATCACTGTGCAAGACCACACTGTGCAAGGCCACACTCAGGGCACAGCCCTTTCACTTGCAGACAGCCTCAAAAGTTGGAATGTTTGTGACACTGAGAACTAGGAGCCAGTTCCTATCTTGATTTTGCTATTAGCAGCCAAGTGTCCATGGGCAAGTTGACCCATCCTCCTGAGGCTGTGGTTTCTTCATCTGTCAACAGAAGAATCAACATCAGCAGGGCCCTGGTGACATTGTGATCCCTCTAGGCAAGCTGGTTAGATTTGTTCCGATGGAAGCCTGCCAGAGGTACCTTGAAGAACTCATGACCTGCAGAATGCTTATCTGTGTTTGGAAGGGAGGAGAGGCTAATACTAAATATATAGGCCTTGTATCTATAGATAAAACTTAAAAATTAATAGAAGCAATAGCACACAAAACTAGGAAGAGAAAATAATAATGCAATGCATGTAGAATATTACATACACTATATATTATATACAGTATACATATATTATGTGAATATACTATATATTAATAAATGAGTCTTGATATTTCAGAATTCATTAAACCATCTACAGAGCATCTACTTTGAGCCTACCACTGAGCTGGGTGCTTGAAAAGAACTAGATGTTCAAAGGAGTCATGGAGTGCTGGGGGCCCAAAAGAGGTAAGCCTAATTGTGTCTGAAAGGTCAAGGGAGATGGCCTGCCAGGAGATACAGGCTGAGCCTCATCTTAAAGCAAAGCAGGAGGTGACTAGACAGAAGAGAGGTGACAGCTGAACAGTAAAGTTAGGACAAGTGAAATATGTAACAGAGGTGACGGAGCAAACAGAAGAAGCCAGAGGTGATGAGGAGCAGAGGCAGGCAGGTCAGGAATGTGGGAATTTAACCTGGGGTATAGCTTGGGGGCACCTGGAGGGATATATTCAGCAAAGGCTGATAGGATGGATCATGTTTATACTGTAGCAAGAATATTCCCACAGCAAAGATCCAGGACTTGGGACAGTGCTGGAAGTAGGAAACAGAACAGGGATTGTCGTGGGATATTCTTTTTGTACACTATGAAGATGTGTCTCTGCCAAGGCACCTTCTGATTGGTTTAATAAAGAGCAGAACAGCCAATAGCTAGGCAAGAGAAGATAGGTGGGATTCCCAGGCAGAGATACAATCTCTGGGAAGAATCTGAGGTGCAGGAGATTCTCCAGTCAGACACGGAGGAAGTGGGATGCATGGTACAGAGCAGAGATAATGATCCACATGGCCGAACAAAGATTAAACGTAGATTAATATAAACGGGTTAATGTGGTGGTATTGTGTTCCCCAAAATATCACCCTAATAAATTTATCTGGGGTCAGAGACAGAACAGCCACTAGATACAAAGGCTAGAAAATGGTGGCACTCACACCTTTAATCCTAGCACTCCAGAGGTAGAAATCCCTCTGGATCTCTGTGAGTTCAAGGCCACATTGGAAACTGCCAGGCATGGTGACACACACCTTTAATCCCAGAAAGTGAGCCTTTAATCCCAGGGAGTGGTGGTAGAAAGCAAAAAGGTATATAAGGCGTGAGGACCAGAAACTAAAAGCATTTGGTTAAGCTTTTAGGTTTTGAGAAGCACAGTTCAGCTGAGAGCCATTCGGACATGAGGACACAGAAGCTTCCAGTCTGAGGAAACAAGATCAGCTGAGAAGTTGGCCAGGTGAGGTTAGCTGTGGCTTGTTCTGGTTCTCTGATCTTCCAGAGTTCACCCCAATACCTGACTCGGGTTTGATTTTATTAATAAGACTCTTTAAGATTCCTGCTACAGGTTAATTTAAATTTTAAGAGCCAGTTGGGAGCTGGTAATCCAAAGAAAGACCTGCTACAGGGGTGCAAGTAAAGTGGTTTCCGGTAGTGGGGACCACAGTCAATGTTCGAAGGAGAGAGCTAAGGTCAAGGTGCACAAACCAAACCCTATCTTTACCTGGTTTTATACAAATCCAGAACTGGTCACAGTTCTTACATGTTTAAATGACTGAAACAAGTGAAGAGTAAGACTCACAGCACATAAGAATCACACGTGATTCAAAGTTCTGTATTTAACCACACAATCTCTTGAAAGCTCAGCCAGGCCTTCCCGGTGACCGTCACCTATGGCAACTTTGGCATGACTCACAGAGCGGTGTAGCTGTCCAGAGCAAAGTGGCTCACAGACCCAGCCCACTACCTGTCCCTTTGTAGAAAGCTTGCAGCCTGGAGCCTGCACGTGGAAGAAGATGGGAAGACCTCAGAGCCCTTGACGACAGGAAGGCTGATTCTCATTTCTCATTTCCAGCTTACATAGTTCTTCTTGTCAAGACAAGACCCAAAGACCAACCTGAGCACAGGACTGAGCAGAAGGCCACAAAACTAGACCAAAGACAACACAGTTCAGAGACTGGCAAAGTAGTATTCCAGACCTGAGGACAGTCCAGTGTTGACGGGGCAGTAGGAAAGGGGGAAGACACAGAAAGGAAAGAAGCCAGAGATGAAAAGATTCACTCTGCTTTTGGTTTTGTTTTTTTTTTCCTTCATTCTCGTTGTTTCGAGATAGTCTCATGTATCCCAGACTGACCTCACATTCGTTATGTAGCTGAGGGTGATCTTGAATTTCTGATCCCCCCTCCTCTTTTGGAGTCCTGAATTGCACGTAGGTATCCAATATTATACCTGTTTGGGGGTTTTGGTGGTGGTGGTATTCAATCTTTCATTCAAAAATAATTATGAGGCACCACCACAAGCAAGAATTGGGCTAGGTCTTGGGGACACACCTGGAGGACAGTGTTGGTTCTAATTGTCCATCTTCCTTTTCCTCCCCTTGAACTCATTTCCTTGAAGACAGGAAGGCCATGTCTCTGAAACAAGCCAACACTCCACATCCCACAGCTCAGCCTTCTCCGGGGAAACGCCAAGACTCCTGCATAGTCCGGGTTCCCAGCTTCCTTTCCTCAAGTTCCCTCTTCAGCCCCACACTTTTCAAGACACGTGACTATCTTTTCCCCCAAATGTGCAGGGCTACTTTGTGTCTCTGAACCCTTGTCCCTGTGGGTCCCTCTGTCTAGAATGTGAACCCCAGTCTTTTCCTCCACATCTACTTACTCACTGAAACTCAATTTCAGGGTGCATAGGTATGGAGTTGGCCAGTGTGAGTTCCTGGACTCATCTTGAAGCGACAGTGGAAACCAGTGGCAGGGAGCTGAGGAGGTTGGCTGCCCGGATACCAGAGATGGTGTGGGAGTCAGGAGTGAGCACAGAGACAGGCCCAAAGCTTAGGTGGAATTCAAGACCGGAACTGTTCTTAGGTTCAGAGAAATAAGCGATTTTGCAGCTGTGGGCTCTTAGATTCAGATGTGCATGAGCATCACCCAGGAGTTTATGAAAACATGCAGGCTCTTCTTTAACCTTCATCACCATTATAGCCTATAAACCCATCGTAAATTGGCAGTATCCTAAGTGGGAGATGCATGTAATACATTCCACCCACTGAACATTGTTCTCAGTGGCACAGCCCATTGCCATGTCTGGGCTGTTTCCACTGGCAAGTGCAAGGCCGACTGGGTACTACGGCCCTCTGTCCCCTACTCCCTGCATCACTGAATGATCACACTGCACACGCTAGCTCAGAAAAAGGCCGAAATTCAGATTTTCTGAATGAATGCTGCTTTCACACCCGCTTTGTGTTGTTAGTCTGTGATCAACTGAGGAGTTATTCAACTAGAGTGGTTACAATTGATAAGACTGACAGTACCAAGTGTGGGTGACATGCAGAGTAAATGAGACTCCTGAGTGCTGACAGAATTTTTTTTAAATGCTACAATTGTTAGAGATGACATGTTGGTTTTGTACAGGTACACTTACAAGACACAGTAATTCCACACAAAGACATTTTACGTGATTGTAGCAGTTTTATTCTCTGTGTGTGTGTGCATATGCATGTGTTTGTGTGTGTGTGTGTGTGTGTGTGTGTGTGTGTGTGTCACATACAGAGGTCAGAGTTTGATGTCCCATGCCTTTATCAGTTACTCTGCACTTTTTTTTTTGGACAGGGTCTCTCATCAAATCTGGAGGTCATCAATTCAACCTGACTGTCAGCCAGTGATCTGCAGGGATCTGCCTGTCTCCACTTCATCCAGTGCTAGGCTTGTAGACGTGCCCTGCCACACTCTTCCTGGCACTGGGATCCAAACCCAGGTCCTCACGCCTGTGTGGCAAACACCATATCATCTGAAGCATCTTGCCAGCCCCCAGCATTATTTGTGATAGAATTCCAAACAACCTAAATAAACATCAACAAGTAAATATATAAACTGTTATAACCATGCAATGACCTTGCTCAGGCTCAGAGACAACCAGGCCTGACCAAAACAACAGCAGCAAAACCATCATTAGCCAACACGTGTGCGGCTTTGAGAATGCCGCACCCTGTCTGTGCTGGGCTCAGGACTGGAGAGTATGATCTGATTGCATGGCACTGCTTGTATATCTCAGTAACCAGCACTCCGAGGTTGCTTAAGCCTGCTTAATTGTGTGAAATAGCTTTCTAGATGTTCAGCATGCTGTAATTTGGAAAGCAGTGCATTGTGAGTTAAATTCCTTTCCAAACACTACTAACAAATCACAGCCAAGGGTAGAAATGAATATGACATTGTCTTCGGCAGCAGACATTCCACTTTGGAGGCCAATCACCTGCCCTGGATCAAAGCTGCTGATCCTCTGGCCCTGCAGCAACAGAATAGATCCCATCGTGACCCCGGCTGACACAGAAAAACTCACACTGCAATATCTCCTATTGCCAAAGAAAATCCAACACAAGTCAGAGAGCCATCACAGATTACTTGGGAAACGGCTTTTAGTCTTTGTTTATGTCTTTCAAAATTCATTCGGTGTAAAGCATCCTGATTCTGTAGGGCAGCTCTTGATAGGGGTCCATCCATTCAACAAACCTAGAGTTTGGCCGATCAATATCATTAAATAATGCAAGAAAAAGTGATGCGTGCTATACCACTCTCAGGAACGTGAATGACGGCACCAAGCATCCTTTCCATTAGTTGTCTCGGATAGTTCTAGCCCTACAACATAGAGAAGGCTTTCATACCTAACGAAAGCATGTGAGAATATCAGTCACATTCTAGCAATACTGCAGAAGTCAAGGGAAAAAACTGTCCCCAGCATGAAGAGGAGCCAGGAATAAGAGGGGTTTTTTTGGTTTTGGGTTTTTTGTTTTTTGTTTTTTTTTCAGTGACAATGGTGGTGATGGTGGTGATTTGCAGCAGGTGTGACAGCCACCACCATGGACAGAGCAGTGTGTAGGGGGCCAGAATACAGCTCCAAGCATTGTAAAGGGGGTGAAAGTAGTAGGAGAGAGCACGGGGTAGGGTGGGGGGCAGGAGGCCGGGAGGTTGCAAATGCTTAATAATGGGTAACTGCTATCTTTGTCACTTTGGAAGCAAGCACACTGGGGAGTAGAGAGAAAGACTCAGTGGTAGCCTGCCCAGTGTTGTGAATACTAGGTGTAAGAATATGATTCAAAAGCATACATACAAAAGCATATCTAAATCCACGGTCTCTAGAACTTCTCAGGAGGTAGCTGCTGCATAAATCTGCTGAGAAAGCCACTTCCTTCAATAAAGAATTATACTCCTTGATCAAAGGAGATAAGTGAGTTTGTTTGTTTGTTTGAGCAATTCCAAAGTCAGTATTTATCTATTGCCGGGCCCTCAGTAGGACACCAGGCAGAGGTGTGTGTAGGGAGAGGGAAGGGACCGAGATAGGTTTGGGGAAATGACTCGTGTAAGTCTCCACTGGAAGCCCCCCGGCCCCTATACCCTTCCCAGTCCTGCTCATAGTCTGG
This sequence comes from Peromyscus aztecus, assembly GCA_902168405.1. Taxonomy (NCBI): domain Eukaryota; kingdom Metazoa; phylum Chordata; class Mammalia; order Rodentia; family Cricetidae; genus Peromyscus; species Peromyscus aztecus. The sequence goes on along the minus strand of CABHPQ010164850.1, from coordinate 36,113 downwards.
TTTTACTTTCACAAGGGTGCTGACCACATGAACATCTGTGGTTCTGGGATTTGTCCCATAGTTACAGTGAATTAGTGCACATTTTAAAATGACTTCTCTCTCAGTTTCTCCCAAGAAAATGCACAAGCCCCTGAAATCACATGAATTTAATAAGTTATTTTTTTCATAAAGACATTTCATCTCTGAGTGATGAGCATCTTAGTTCTCCTCTAGTGGAAGACACAAACTTATCTCTACTCAGAAAGTATTGCAGAATCCAGGAAGCCAAAAATATTTAAGGGCACCATGGAGATGAGCTATGCTGCCAGGATGCCCACTGATGCATACACAGATAGGAGCCACACCATGTTATTAAGAAAGTGGATGCCTTTGGCTGGTCAACTGTGGCTGCCTTCGAAGTCATTAAACTTCAGGCCAGGCTCAAGATTTCTTATGAGATCTTGCTGCATGATAGTGTGGGTGGTGATATTCTTATATCGCACTTGATGTTATCATGTCCAGCCACTGGGTAAATTTCCATCAACCAAGGTTTTCAGAGAGACTGAAACCAAGTTTAATATAACTCAACTATAATAAGAAGCAAATGAGAGGGTAGCAGAGCTAGAGATTTTCTCACAGATCATTATATATAACTGATACTGAAGAATTGCTTATAAGACGTGGGGCAGATTTATTTATTTATTTATTTATTTATTTATTTATTTATTTATTTATTTATTTATTTATTTTTTGGTTTTTCGAGACAGGGTTTCTCTGTGTAGTTTTGCGCCTTTCCTGGAACTCACTTTGGAGACCAGGCTGGCCTTGAACTCACAGAGATCCACCTGCCTCTGCCTCCCAAGTGCTGGGATTAAAGGCATGTGCCACCAACGCCCAGCCCAGATTATTTAATATAAAAAAGTCAAGTGCATTTTAATAGCAAAAAAGTAATTAGAAAATTCAAGTTAGACAAATAGTATTTGTCAGAGCAACAGAGAATAAGATAAATAAGAATAAATTTCATGCTGTATTCTGAGCACTGGAGTGTTAGAGGCAAGAAGATCAGAAGTTCAGGCTATCCTTGGCTGCATACTGAGTGTGAGACCAGACTGATATACATGAAACCCTTTCTAAAAATAAAACAAAATAATTTTACAAAGACTCCCATAGGCAGAGATGATAACATTCATGAATAGAGAACAGCAATACCATAAAGATGTTGATTTTTGTCTGGTTGAATTCAGTGTAACTCCAACACATTTAAAAAAGATTTAGTTTAAAAACCTGGGAACCTGGGAAGACAATGTTGGTTTATACAGAAGCATGCTTGATATATCATCATCATCATCATCATCATCATCATCATCATCATCGTGACTACTATTACTGACCACTGAGGATGAAGAAATAGCTCAGTTGGTATACTGCTTGCCATACAATCATGAGGACCTGAGTTTAATCCACATAAAAAGCATGCACTTGAAATCCCAAAATTGGGATTATATGATCAGATCTCTGCAGCTTGCTAACCTGCCAGCCAAGGGGAATCAGTGATTTATAGGCCACTTTAAAACAACAGGGTGAATAGCTCTTGAGGAATCACATTCAAAGCTGATCTTTGGCCTTTACCCAGGGGAGCACACAAGTACCCACTACCACACATATGTGCACTATCACATTGCACACAAATTTACCACCCAAGGGGCACTCACTATACTTCATGTGGTCCTCTATAAAATTCTATGGACCTGGTAGAATTATTATGGCTCCTTCCACAGTCATTGGAACCCAGGTTATCTGTTTCAGAATTCCTGTTCTTATGGTGATGCCAGGCATGGGGTTCAGGACATCTCATGAGTTCAGTTTTGGAAAATTGTAATGCCATGGTTATTTGTATATACTGAGTTGATGGTCTCTCAATTCTCTGGTCAAAGACACCCACAGGCTGTCCCACTGCAGGCCCATGTCCTGTGCTCCCGAATGATGGGAGTCCACACGGACACTGGGGTCTGCCTGGCTCTCACATCGTACGTGTAGGGCTTTAGAGCCTCTGAACACTTTTCCACTTCAAATGGAGACACAATCTCACATTGCTGAATTCCTGAGACTTTCCCAAAGGCTGGGTGATACAACCTGGAAGTTTGAGAGGAGTTACTGATTGAGTCAGCCTTCAGTGCTGAGAGGTGTACGATCCAAGTCCCGTCTTTTCCCTGCCATGAATAGCAATGAGATGCGGTTCCCTGTTATGATTGCCGTTTTGAACAACCTCACGGCATCACACTTTTCATTTTGCAGTCTGCACTTTCCTCTTAGCTATCATCTGTCAAAAGCTTTGTGTTTGTGTTTCTCAACTAATGCCTTAGCATTTCATTTCTAACCTTGGCTCTTATTCTTAGAAGACAGGGTCAATGAAATGGAACTATTTCAAGGTCACACATATTCACTCAGAACCGAATCACACTTGAGCACGTAACACCACATACGTGCAAGCAGCAAATTCCAGTGGAAGGGATGCGGCTGCCTTGTCTATGTGACTCGTCACCTTTTAATTGTGCTCAACAGTTAACTGTAAACTTTCCCTAGTATGTTTTTCTTTCGTAGTTTATGTAAAATTAAGTAATTTCCATCTCTGTGGAATCCACTGGGCAAGCTACTTGACGGCTTGGTGATATTTGTATTTAATATAAGCAGAGAAACGTCCACAACTTGATTCACCTTGAGCAAGACCTACCTATCAAATATCCTTTATTTAACTGCCAATTGAGCTAGGCAAAGAGTCTCTCTCTGGGTTCTAGATTCTGGATGCAACTGCATCATGATACCCAGAGAGATGGATAATGCTATCTCAAGGTTCTCTAAAAGATAGTCCATGTATGTAAGCAAATTAACCTCAGTTCATTTATTTCAGAAGCAAATAAATGTTACCTATTACTTTTAGGCAGAACAGACATTAGGTGAAATCAAATTAAATTAAATAAGATGCTGAGATCTCCAGATGATCGGGATTATGCCTTTAAAACCTCTAGGAGTCACCAAAATCATGTGCATGACACATGAAGATAAAGATGAAGCAGAAGACAGAGAAATGCTGCCTTGTGAAACAGAAAGCAAACAAACAAACCTCTCAGCCAGACTGGTGTCCATTGTAGATGGATCTAGGGCCACATTCCTCTGTGCCCCTCAACTCCATGTCCCACTCCACTGGATGCATGAACACAGACTCTGGCCTTAGGGTAGAGAAAGACTGCCATTGGCCTCATCCACCTACCCTCTCAGGAGCATAAAAGAAAGCTTCTCTAGGCTCTTTGGGTCTGAGCCTGGCTTCTACTGAGCTGCGTGAAGATGCCCCATACTTCTCCTTGACTCAGTCATTGAACAGGACATGGCATGTGCTGGTTCGTTGGCATGGATAAAAATAATAATTGATGATAATAATAATCGATAATAAGGGGAGGTATTAGCAAGTAAAAAGGGCAATGCAGCTGGAGAGAGGGCTGGCTGTCACATGACAAAATCCACTAAAGCCTGCTGTGAGCCCTCTTCAGCTCCAGTTCGAACACCTCACCTCTGCAGATGGCTCCTCACCTTATGAGTTTTATGAAAATCTCTTAACTTCACCCTAGAGGCTGTGTTGTCTCTTTCCTACATTCCCCAGTGATCATCTCCACATCGCTTAACCAAATGCGTGCTGTGGTGGCTTGAAAGAAAATGGCCCCCAAAGGGAGTAGAAACTGTAGGAAGGAAGTGTGTCACTGTGGGGGCGGGCTTTGAGGTCTCATATATGCTCAAGCATGCCCAGTGAGACAGACCACTTCCTGTTGCCTGTGGATCAAGATAGAGAACTCTCAGCTCTTTCTCTGTCTGCCTACATGCCATCTTCCATGATGATAATGGACTAAACCTCTGAAACTGTAAGAAGTTTTTCTTTATAAGAGTGACTGTGGTCATGGTGTCTTTTCACAGCAACAGAAACCCTAACTAAGACATATGTATATGAAGAACAAGTAAACCTTGAGACCAAGATTTTTTTTTGTTTGTTTTTTGTTTTTTGTTTTTCAAGACAGGGTTTCTCTGTGTAATTTTGGTGCCTATCCCGTATCTCACTCTGTAGACCAGGCTGGCCTCGAACTCACAGAGATTCACCTAGCTCTGCCTACTAGGGAGTGCTGGGATTAAAGGTGTGCGCCACCACCACCCAGCTGAGACCAAGGGGTTTATTACCTAGTTGGATAAAGAAAAAAATACCTGGTTATGCAGATTCTCTGCCCAGTGCAAGTTCATAAAAGGGGAGAGCGATGACAGCACTTCTGGACAGACTACAATAATAGTCAAAGTGAACAAGATGAGCTTTACCTTGTATTCTGCACTCAGGACTGTGAGCATGGGGAAATCACTGAAGGTTTTTAACCACAGGGATGACACATTCAAAGCATCTATAGGAAGAATGATTCAGCCATATGAATGGTTGAGCCAGATCAAGGAGAGATGAGATGGTTAAGGGCTGGCTCGGTGTCTTAGTTAGGGTTTACTATTGCTGTGATAAACACCATGACCAAAAGCAACTTGAGGAGGAAAGAGATTATTTCAGTTCCACATCACAGTCCATCATCAAAGGAAGCCAGGACAGGGACTCAAGGCAGGAGCTGATGCAGAGGCCATGGAGGGGTGCTGCTTACTGGCTTGCTCCCTATAGCTTGCTCAGCCTGCTTTCTCTTACAACCCAGGGCCACTGCCCAGAAGAGGCATAGTCTACAATGGGCTGGACCCTCCCACAACAATTGTTAATTTAAAAAAAAATACCCCACAGGCTTGCTCACGGGCCAATTTACTGGGGGCGTTTTCTCAATTGAAGTTCCCTCTTACTAAGTGAATCCAGTCCATGTCAAGTTGTCAAAAAAAAACAACCAAAACCAAAACCAAAAACAACAACAACAACAAAACCTAACCAAGACATTTGGGAGTCCCTTGCAACAGTCTGCATGGAGTTATAGGGTCTAGATCTGAGATTCTAGTAAAAATGCAAAGATGGATATCAGAAATGGACATGTTAGAGGAGCTAGGGCAGGACAGATTTAGTAAGAGGAGGTTGTCGACGGTGCTTCTGAAGAAGATGCCAAGTGGAGAGACTGAGGAATGACGGCAAATGTAAGAAGGGAGTTAGCTGGGTGTGGTGCCGTATGCCCATCACCCCAGCACTCAGGCGGCTGAGGTAGGAGGATCAAGAGTTTGAAACCAGGCTGGACTATATATCAAGACTGTCTCAAGAAACAAATTAAAAGCAAAAAGGCTAGAGGAAGTATTGCTGATCTGGAGGTCAGGCAGAAGGAGGGAGGGAGCCCAGATGAAGAAATAAACTCTGTTTTTTGTTTTTGTTTTGTTTTTCTTTTTTTTTTTTTTGGTTTTTTGAGGCAGGGTGTCTCCCCTAGATCTCACTCTGTAGACCAGGCTGGCCTCGAACTCAGAGATCTGCCTGGCTCTGCCTCCCAAGTGCTGTGATTAAAGCTGTGCGCCACCATCACCTGGCTAAACTCTGTTTTATTTACACTGTGTTCTTGATAATCTGGGATAGATAAGTGAAAATCCTCAAATAACAGTTTAGAGAGGTTCAGCAGGACAGAGATTAGGCACATTAATCACTCTGGGTTCCATCATTGCCTGGAAGTGCTTTTTGTATTAGCTACCTGACTCTAAGCACACCCAGTCCCTACAGAGGGTTCACCCAGGACTCCCTATAGATGCCCATTTTTATGTCAGTCACACTACAGTAAATATGATTTGGGGCATAACACAACTCATTTATCATCCTAAGGTTGCTGGATGATTTCCGATCTCTACATACTTTCCATTGGTTTTCAACCCCAGTCTGGGGTCAATAAACAAGACTTCCTTTTTCCACTTAGGCACATTTCTACCAGAGTTATCTTTGAGTCTGGTTCCAGCTTTCTGAGTATTTTATTCTTCAGCTCTCTATCTGTAATATCCTCAAAATGCATATCCTAGCCATTGTTACTGCCAAGAAGCAAGACAATGAATGTCCATTGTCCCCTTTATCATTATTAGACCATCTAGCTCCAATCCCCTCTCACATTAGAATTGGAAAGTGAGAGATAAGTTATTTGGATGAAACACTTCCCCCTGCTGCATAACAGTGGGCTGCCATCCAAGCAGGGCCTGGGGGCACATCTCTAGTTGGCAGATGGCAAGTAACTGGCTTTGTGTAAGTAACTCAAACTGATGATTACATCCAGCCATTTCACCCGATACCAGAAACTGCCAGCACAGAGAAAAACCTTACCACAGTTGACAATAGAAAGCATCTTAGATTGTATGTATGCTTGAAGTTAAAAGTCATATCTGTGATTATGTATATGCATAAATATGCATATAGATATTAAAGTGTGTTGTCCCCACAACACAAACCAGCATTAACTTTTGCTCATTCATTTGAGTGTTGCTCTTCAATAAATCCTAATACGTATATACAGCCTCTATGCCAGACTATTGCTGTGGGATGTCTTTCTGTATGTTGTGAATATGTGTTGCTATAATTGGTTACTAAAGGCCTATGGTGAGTCAGGTTATAGCCAGGCAGGAAATCCAAGGGAAAGGCAGGAAGAAGAAAGGCAGAGGCAGAGGAGAGATGCCAGCCACCACCTAAGGAATAGCAAGATGCCAGCAGACCTGTAATGCCACAGCCACGTGGCAACTTATAGATTAATAGAAATGGGTTAAGTTATAAGAGCTAGCTAGCAAGAAGCCTGCCATAGGCCATACAGTTGTAAATAATATAAGCCTCTGTGTGTTTACTTGGGTCTGAGCGACTGTGGGACTGTGGGTGAGAGACATGGGCAGGACCCAAGAAACTTCTGGCTTTAGACTACAGACTATAGTTTAAGGAAGACAATTGTCAATAGTTATAACACACTTATCATTTCTATGTATCAGTTGTACAGAAGACACTTAAATGACTCTTAATTTTTACCATAATCCCATGAGATGTGTGCTGTTAATCTTACATTACAGTGAGACACTTGAGTAATGTGCGCAACGCCATGCAATTAACAAAGATGGGCTGGGGATCTGAATTTGAGACTATTCAGAAAAGGTTTCTTTCTATCACAGCAGCCATCAGAAACTTAAGAGTAGTTGTTAACTAAGTGAGCTGAGGGAAGAACTCTCAAACTTACACCATTACACTCAGTGTCATACTGGATTGATTCACAGCCATGACTATAAGCTTTGGACATGGCGTATGTTTCCTAACTGTAGGTCCATGAAAATTATATAAAGTTAAGAGTAATCTTCAAAAAGTGTAACACCAGGAAAATGAATGCCACAAGGTTGTATACATTAACCAAGGCGATCCATGTCTACAGGACCTCCAGCCTGCACTGTGGTCATCTTCATGGCCACAGGTGACTACTATCTCTCTCAGATCTGAACCTAGATCCAAGTGGGCCACCCCTCCCAAGAACTGGCCGGAAGAAATAGAGCAACTTGGATTTGAACCAGTAATTTCCAACATCAAGTTTATGGTTGTAGGGAGCTGAGACAAAATGGTAGAGCACTGATTATGAGCAAAGCTTGGTACTTGGTCCTAGGGTTGAAACTTGCCCCCCTACTTCTCATATAATATACAGGCTACACCCCCACTCTTCTTCCCCAGAGATATTATGGCAGGCTCTAAAGACTGGCAAACATCTCCATCCCACACACCGTGTGCTTTGACACCGTGACATCACAGAAGTTGCGTGCTGTTGGTATTTGGCTAGTGGCCACTATTGACTGTTACCTAAATGTGTGTCGCCCGTGTCTCCATGGCAAAATCAGATGACTGCTGGGAATGAAGGTTCTTTCATGCCCCATCCAACAGCTACATCTCTTTACCTCATTCCTCCTGCTAACGAGTACAAATTCCCTTCTATTACAGGTTATCTCTAGAGTTCATTTTAATTCTTGCATTCCCGGATGAGATACTCATTCAAAATGAATTGCTATCATGTCGGTCACAGGGCTCAGATGCCAGCATGGGAACTGTATTTCTTTCATGGCTCCATTCCTCTGAACATGTTCTTTTTAGAGGGCTCTATTATGCTGCCATTCCTTGGAGAGAACCAGTGGCAGTCAGGGACGGGGCCCTCTGCTGCCCGAAGACCTAAGAAGCAAGTCTGAAGTGTTCTCAGACCGTAAGCTCTGTCCTGGGTGACCGTGACTGAATGCCAAGCCCTAAATACAACACAAAACAGCAGCTATTCTCCTGGGACATCCAGGTGTCAGATAAGCTTCTTTTCTGCTCTCAAAACTTGGACAGAGATTTGCAGTAATTGAATGAAAGAATGTTTAATAATTTCAAATATTGTTCATCCAGGGAGAGAGGGTAGGCTTTAATTAAATGGTGTCGTTTAACACACCGTCCAGCAGATACTGTAATTGGGTTCTTCAGTATGGAACACAGTAATATCTAAGCTTTACTGAAGTGATAATGGCACTAATTTAGCCCAGTGGATACATAAACAGCTTGGCTACCTCTGACACCCCAGCATCCTGCACAAAGAGCAAGCTTTGATCCTGACGTCTGCACCGCTCTTAATCAGTCATTTCTTTCTGAAATAAAGTTACTAATCACCCAGACCAAACAAACCCTATTTATACCAAACAGGTATGATGCTGGGAATGTGTGGGGGCAAGAGGCTGTTCATTTCCACGGATACAAAGAAAGAAGGGTTACCTTCAGAGCAGTTGTGAAATTAGATTTCATCTGAGCAGGAGTGGCGTTTATTAGCTTGAAAACCTGATATAAATGCAAAGTAGCCCTCACCAGCGCATTCAAAGAGGGCGGACAATTCCTGGCACAGTGGCCGTTGTGTGTTTTAAGTCCTATCTTCGCTTGATCATTTACAAGGACGTTTTTATTTCCAGGCTTGGCTCTCGTTTCCTTATTGCTTAATCCTGAAATGGGATACAGTTAAGGTCCTATTCTCCAACCATTCTGTTTGGTAATTCTGAACAAAGCAGAAAGGAGTGGGGGTGATGCTGTGAAGAATTTAACTGACTGTAAAAGATGAAAACAAACAAACAAACAAACAAAAAACCCCTGATCTCTAATGGTCTAGCTCCACAGATGTATTACAAAGTAACCAGAGATTAAATTCTTTTGCTAAACTCTTTGTTTTCAAAACTAAGTGGTACCTCCACAGACAGATGGAAAACTTCCATTTCCCTGATTGCAAATGCCTATCAACATGTTTATTTTGGAAGAGAATGGAAACATTGATTATAGCAGTGGTTGGGTGGGTCACAGGACCATAAAAATACAGCGTGGCTCAGTCGCTGGGTGGGGAAACAGAATTTGCAATCATAGAGATCCCTGGGGTGTAACTCCACCTTCTCAGACTTTCCAGTCCTGTATCCTAGATGCTAACAGCATTTCGGAGCTCCTCCCTACCCTCTTAGAACTTTGGGGGTTCCATTTCTAAATGCTGAGAATTGTAACTGGTCTGCTTTGAAAACTGCATGCCCCAAACTCTAAAATCAGGGTGCAGCCAGTCTGTTGTATCCACCAGTTCTATACCTGGGCACCTCCACTTCTGGGCTGAAAATCTGGTGGTGGGAGCATGTATGAACAGAACATGTATGGACTTTTCCCTAGTCATTAGTCTTTAAACAGTATAGGATGCTATCTGCTTACAGAACATTTACAACATAGGAGGTATTGTAAATCATCTAGAGACGATAGAAAGTATATGAAAAGATACACATATGTTATATGCAACTATGACACTATTTTATACATGAGACCAGAAGTATCCTTATGTTTTAGTATCCATGAGAATCAGGAGTCTCAGACCATCTCTCTCCACCTGGGTCAGCAACAGACAATTACACACTGCAAACTCAGGAAACCTGGTAGCCAAGCTAGGAAAGGAACCCAGAGCTAAGTAAAGGATGATGGAGAACCAGTGTGGCTCCTCACAACCAGAGGACAAACTTCCTGCCAACACAGCTACACAGAACAGCTCTCAAGGGGTCTCATGCTCACTGTCAACCCAGAGAGACTGTTCTATTCCTGCTCTCCCGGGCTTCTCCTCACAGAGCCGAGACTCCCCGGGCTGAGTGACAACCACAAACAGTACTATGCTTTGGACAATTAGAGTCTCTGCTTTGCTTCCCTGACAATTACTCTTCATCCCAGGGACATCAGCTGTAAACAGAGTACTATTCTGGGCTTGATCCCCACTGACCTTCCAACTACCAAACCCAATGACCTCTTTCTAGTCATTACCCTTCTTGACTTTTCCAGGGTAATTATAGTGGTTGGTCAAATATCACATTCTGGAATGCTCTCCCCTGGCTAAGGCATGTTCACACCGCTCTCTAATACTGGAGCAAGCAGAGAACTCAGATATGCTCAAGCCATCCAGTTAGAATCTTTCATTGCTCGCGGGTTCCTACCCCATCAAAGCAAACACAGGCACACAGGAGCCTTCTTGGGGACCTTCAGCTGCCTCCTCTCCTTACCTTCTCTCCCAAAACTTCCTCACTGTACTCCCTCCCCCAAGACACACATTTGCTCATATGTATGTGTTCACATTTTCCCACGTCTGTGTCTTCACCTACTTGTGCCCCTAGTCTCTTTCTCTCATTTCTTCAGTTCCTGAGACCCAGTGTGATTCCCAAAGACCACATCAACCAGCTTCCCAGCCATTAGCCTGGAAACTCCACGCAACCCCAAGTCTCCTCCTTTTACCCATATTGGCACTTAGCATAGAACACAGCAGTGACAGATACGTCATATGTGTCTGCTGCATGAGTCACATCGTCCTTGATAGTCAGACTGGACTTCATATTCCCACCGAACTGTCTACATGTCTTAAGTACTATTGTTTTAAAAAGGAGCCTCAATTATCTGAATCAAACTTCCTGGGAGTATTGCTAACCAGGAGCAAGCTTTCCTAGATAACACTGGAGGTGGCCAGGTGAAGGTCAAGAGTGGACTCCCCTCAGAACTCCAGTGCTCTCCCTTCTGTGGGTTCCAGGCAGGGGTCTTTTGAATTCTGTTCCTGGGCTTCTGCAATGACCCAACAGTCCCCGAGCAAGCAAAGATTGCCCTGGCATTTCACCCACAGACCAAATCCCAGCCTCCCTCAGGGAGTGCAGGCGTCTAACGCGTACAGCATAAAGAAGCCTGTTAAATCTAATGAAAGGGCTGCCTCATAAGGCCACATTGCCTCAGATTCTCTACATTCTCCTGCTCCTTCTCTCAGACACCCACCAGGAAAGAACAGCAACGCACAAGAATACAAGATGAACAGGGAAGTGGCTGCCACTCCCACCACGGAGAGGGCGCTTCAAAGCCCTGCATCTTGTATTCAACACAGTGTATCAAGTTAAAAAATAAAAGTCAAGTGACTTGGTTAGTAGTTTTCCCAGGCCTGAGTTGAGACCAGACCACCGATCAGTGAAGAATGCCCCTGACTTTGCTGCTGGCCACAGATACCGGCTAGTTATTGTATTCATTCTGAGTAAGGGGATTCATTAAATCATTCATTAAATAAGATACAGAAAAAATGACAGGTTTGTTGTTGTATTTGCAAAGAAGTCCAATCCCCTGGAAAGAAAAAAATTGTCTTATTAACACATCATGTAAATGTGTGTGTTTGTGTGTGTGTGTGTATTGATGTGTGTGTTGGTGTGTATGTACACAATTGTGTGTGTATTTGTTTGCATGTATGTGTGAGTGTGTGTATTGATGTGCGTGTTGGTGTGTATGTATTTGTGTATTTGTATGTATATATGAGTGTGTGTGTATTGATGTGTGTGTGTTGGTATGTATGCATATTTGTGTATGTGTTTGCATGTATATGTGAATGTGTGTATTGATGAGTGTGTGTTGATGTGTATGTATTTGTGTGTGTTTGCATGTATGTGTGAGTGTGTGTGTATGTATGAGTGTGTGTGTATGTGTGAGTGTGTGTGTGCATATGTGCTCACATTTATGCCACCACATTTGGGGATTGGTCCTCTCCTTTCACCATGTGGGTTCTAGGGATCAAACTCAGGTCATTAGGCTTGATATACTGCCAAACTGAGCTCTCTTGCTGGTCCAAGAAGTGATTTTTAAGTCCACATTGGATGAGGACACTCTCTAATGGTGATAATTTTGATACAGCTCCATTGACACTGTCTTTACGTAAGTGATTTGGGAAAATCTAGCCTTTGGTGCCCACACATGACATTATCTCCTTGATAGAACATTTAAACTTCATTCTTTGAAAAAATTGTGTGGGAGAATTCAGATCATAATTATATGTTCAGATTTTGCTTGAGAGGACCTATTAGATAAGAAGATGAGTCAGAATTATTGCTGCAACGTTAGGGGGAAGTGAAAATCTCTAGGTAGCATCTGGAAACCTGGTTAGTTTGTAGATATCTCTTACGTTGATGTCTTAGAAGAGCTGCCAACAAAATTCAGAGGGATTGCACACCAGTGTTCTTCCTCATCAACTGTGCCTCAGCCCTGAGCTGAGTCACGGGGAAAGCAATTTGGGGGATTCCGGTCAATTCAATAGGTATTTGCTGAATGCATTATTGCACTAGATAATGAAAGAGGAACAAATTAATCTCCGGTGCCTCAAAGCTGGTCTCTTTAACTTTGTATGCAGGTCTTACCATCAGTTGCAGAGGAGAAAAGATCACTGAAAACCTGCACCCATTTTTAAGTGCAGGGCTTGGCTCAAGCCATCAGTACTTATAGATTCTGATCCAGTCTTGTTGTTCGCTCCCGATCTGTTGTGAGATGAGCAGACCTCCTCTGCTGTATGTTCCTGCCATGATAACATGTGCCAACACAGACGCCAACAGCCAGAGTCTGAACCTCTGACACTGTGGGCCAAAATACCTTCCTGCTTTATAAGTTTGTTATCTCAGGGTGTTTTGTCACAGCGGCAGAAAGCTAACACACACGATAACTGTTACTATTATCACGACCATTCTTATACCGACTCAAAAGAGGAAATGACTACTTCAAAGCCCGGAAATCCCATTCAGGATGAAGTAGCTGGAAAAGGAATGTGACTACAGATCCGTGGGCTCAGGAGCCTTTCTGGGTACCCTCATTTTCACTTTTGGAAGGCAGAAGGAAACCAATTGCTCTGCTAGAGTCATGTCTGTGTTACTAAACCATCCATGATTCCTGACTGCCTACAGAAGAGTCCTGATTCCTTAAGCTAGACGAAGTTCAAGGCCCTATGCCATATGATTATGCTAGATGAAGTTCAAGGCCCTATGCTATATGATTAAGCTTCCTGTGCCATTCAGCCTCCTGTACCTTCTGTGTACATGCTTTGACCTAGCCACAATGAATGTCCAAGAGCCTTATGCTTATCCATCAAGAGAGATACTGGGATGCTATGAGGAAGGCATTAGATTCTGGTAGAGACAAATGGGTTCAGAGCCTATCTAAGGCTACTACTAAGATGTTTTGCTTTGTAAAAGTAACTGGGGTTCCCTGAGCCTCAGCTTTCAAAAATTAAGTCGTTCATTTAAAAATAATTGTTGGTGAACAGGGAGACATGGTTCTTACTGCCCTGGAACTCACCCTCTGGGTTACAGTGGACGGATGAGTGAGTGGGGCCTAGCCAGAGGATGTGCAGAGAGAAACTGGGAAACTTCCCAGCACATGAAGGATAAAGAAACCATGGAAATTTGGCCCCTAACGGGCCTGGGGAGGGAAGCAGAGGTCAGATCATAAAGGCTCTTTAGGCTTCGTTGCAGAGTTTGGACTTTAGAGATTCTTGGGATGTAACTTAGTTTGATGGAATGTTTGCCTAAGATGCACAATTCCAAGCACTGCATAAAGCAAGTTGCTGGCATGCAACTCTAATTCCAGAATCCAGGAAGTAGAAATAGGAGGATCAGAAACTCAAGGTTACCCTCAACTATATATCAAGTTCAAGAACAGCCTAGGCTACGTGAGGACCTGTCTGAAACAAACAAACCATACTGGCTGGTTTTGTGTGTCAATTTGACACAAGCTAGAGTCATCAGAAAGGAAGAAGCCTCAGCTGAGGAAATGCCTCCATGAGATCCAGCTGTAAGGCATTTTCTCAGTTAGCGATCAATGGGGGAGGGCCCAGCCAATGGTGGGTGGTGCCATCCCTGGGCTGGTGGTCCTGGGTTCTATTTTTTAAAAAAAGCAGGCTGAACAAGCCTGGGGAATCAAGCCAGTAAGCACTTCCCCTCAGTGGCCTCTGCATCAGCTCCTGCCTCCAGGTTCCAGCCCTGCTTGAGTTCCTGTTCTGACTTCCTTCAGTGATGGACTATGACCTGGAAATGAAGGCAAATAAACCCTTTGCTCCCCAACTTGCTTTTGGGTCATGATGTTTTTGTCACAGAAATAGAAACCCTAATTAAAACACAAACAACACCCCCCGGAAAAAAAAAAACAAAAAACCTGACATCTCATTTTCAAAGGAAAATGAGGAGTAACCCCAAGGCTTTAGTTAAGGAAGAGTATGACCCAATCTACAGCCCGTGATGCTCTCTCTGGAAGCTGTGTGAGAATGGGTTGAATGAGGGGAGGGTGGGAGGGCAAGACCAAAAGGAGCAAGACCTCTAGTGGATGGTCGCAGCAGTGATGCTAACACCTGGACCAGTGCAGGATCCAGGAGAGGGTTGGGGGAACTCCAGAAATGTCTGCAGCATAGACTCAGCTGGACTCTTTGCTGGGCTGTGGAGGTTAGCCAGGAATCAGAGGCAAGGGCAGGCTAAGGCATCACCGCTGACTGACGGTGATGCACTGTGCTGTGACCAACAATACTAGACAGAGGTCCTGGAGCTGGCAGAAGATGAGGTGGAAGAAAACGATGAGTTCAGCCTGAGCACTTGGAAGGACCATCAACGATACAACCCAATACAGCCCTTATTAGAACTCAACAAGATGACGTTAGTTGTGGCACTCCAGAGATACCCAATAAAATGTGACTTCCTTTACTGTGTGCCAAGCCATTCCCTTTACTAGGATCTCTACTTTCTCATTCTGTGAGTTCAGATTCTACTTAGACCGCAGCACTCATCCCAAAAGTCACCTTTCCCCTCTAGCCTTCCCTGGAAGAGCTTGCACCCTACTCGGGGCTACATTTTTATTCTGTTCCACCTTGGTCCTGCAGCTTTGGACGTTTTTTATAAACGGCAGGATTCGTGCCAATTGATCCCTAATCCTCACACTGACATTTAGTGGAAAGTAATATTTAACTAAACAAAAATGTCTACATAATATATTATTCTATACCATACATGACATATAATAGTCTATAATAGCACTCATATAACAATTCAGAGAGCTAAGACATTTATTACTGGAAAATATCCATATTTTACTAGACTGTCTCTCTCCCGAAGGCAACAGAGAGCAGAGGGAAGAACGTAGGTTTCAAAATGAAGCTGACTTGGTAAATAGGACCTTTGTTTTCTAATTATGTGACTTTAAATGAGTTAATATCCACAAACTGTTCCTTTATCTAGAAACCAATGATGAAAATCCCAGACTCTTGAGGCGATCATGAGGCAAGATGCACTATAACACATACCTAGGATAATGTCTGGCACTTGGTCAATAAATCCTGGGTACAGGGGATGCAGCGCTGAGGTTGAGTGCTTGCCTAGCTAACCTGGGTTTGACCCTCAGTCACACACTCCACACACACACACACACACACACACACACACACACACACTTCTGCTGTTCCCATTCTCTGAGGATCAAGAAAGAATAAAGACGAGATCCCTTCAAAACAAGAAAACAATATTCAGACATTTTTTCAGATGCCCGTTTGATGTTCTCATCTGTAACACAAATGTCTGGCATGCCTATTGTTAGTTAGACCGGACATTTTCACTCCAAGGTCTGTGTTCAGTTCACGTTACGGAGCCCACGGTGCTTCCCATGGCTTTGTGGGCTCCACAAATCTGCTTGAGATCAGTAAACAAGACCCCTTACTTTGATCGGAGCATAACAGAAATCATTAGTAAAATGCTGAACTGCCCCTTGTCTAGAGGATCTTATGAAAATGGAAGGTAATAAAGTAGAAGACAGCAAAAATATTGACTGAATGCGGTCACAGTAGTCAGTATGCCACCCCGACTAATCAGGACTTAAAAGAAACAGCAAAATGTGTAAAATCGAATGTTTAGAGACACGAAGCCTCAGCAATGAAGGGTGATTTGAAAGTGTCTACATCAAAGGATAAAAGGACTCTGCTTCTTGTCATTAATATCCAGTCTGGCTTTGTGTCTCCCAGGATCTATCACATTATTAAAACCTATCTGGCAACCAATCATAGCATAAAATCGTGTGTTTATGTTATACCATACTACCAAGTGTGTGTGTGTGTGTGTGTGTGTGTGTGTGTGTGTGTGTGTGTGTGTGGCAGGGGAGGGGCTGAAAGTGAAAACAGAAATGCTGGCCACGAAAGCAAAGCAGAAGCATCATGTACACATTTTCCCCATGTGAACCCCCGAGGCAGACTGGATGGTTTTCCATGAATATCCATGAGGTTGAGAAGAAAGTTTCCTCCGCTATTTCCTGAATCTTCTCTGGCCATAAATCTAGAACCAGGCAGCTGTCTCCCAGAAGGCTGATCTCCACCTGCATTTACTTTCATCAAAACAGACTTGACACCGAAACTGCACACAAGAGGACCACAGGCTTTATAACCATCACCTGGGAGCCGAGTGGCGTTCTCGGCGCTGAACTCCGACCTCGGCTTTGCCTCTCCGGTTTCAGGCTCTTCTTCTCCTGAGCTCGTTGCACAAAGCTAGTACCTGGCCCAGGGTTCTGCTCTCGGGAACGGCAGCTTTCAAAGAGCAGAGCTTTTAACACAAATTTTTGGTCAGTCAGACAGCCCTGCCTGTGGTTCCAAGTCCTCTCCTTCTGGTGCAAATCCTCTCTGAGGTCCCAGCATGCTTTGTGGCTGAGCCCTCCCTATCAATACACAACTCTGCAAGTATTTTCTGAAGGTCCAGCGTTTTCCTCTAAGGCAGCATTAGAAGGAATATTATTGAAAGTTCTCACCAGTTCTTTCTTACGTGCTGTTCTCCTATGAGGCTTTCATGGCCATAAGACTCATCTAGCCACCATCGATAGGATTTCAATAAAGACTAACCTGAAAGAGTTTTGGGAAATTTGTTTCAGGAATCTAGAAGGCTGGGTCCATTCTCCTTTGAATGTTTGTCAGCTCCCAAAATCATACTGAAATATAATTGTCCTTGAAAGAAAATTAAGGAGCAGGGCCTTCAGGAGGCCGGGGGACTTTTATTCGTGGCAGTTCTTTCAGGGTGAGTTTACTTTCCTGGGATGACTTTTGTCCTTCTTCACCTCTCTCTCCCCCACTTTTGCCCTTCCAGTGTGTAAGGAGGCCTCATCAGGTACTGACACCTTGATACTGGGGTCCACAGCCTCCAAACTACCATCCGGGTGAATTACCCAGTCTTGGGTACTTATAAGAAAATACAGAAGAAACCAGACACTGAGTTTCAGCAATTATTCCTTCATAGACTTAGTGTAGCAAAGGCGGTCTAAGGGGCTGCTGGGTCAGGTGAACCCCTCTCATTTCATTCATCTTGATTCTGGGTTCTGTATAAAGAAACCAGAGGCTTGGTGAATCTTCTGCCCCACCCAAGCTCCAACTCCCAGGAGCCGGAGCTTTACCAAGGCTTGCAGAGTTGAGTACTCTGTGGACAAAGGAATATGCCAGCAGGTAAGCAACCCTGCCCTGGAGACTGTCATTCTAGGAGGCCCTTGAATGGTCGATTGTATTGACAATTTAGATTTGAATACACTGACAGACTGTCAGTTAGCTGACATCCTTAAGCTTTTCTCAATGAAAAGGAATTACAGGTTTGGAAAGGGATGTAAATGTGAAAGAACATGTAGCCTGATTGCCCACATCTCACATCCTCCTGGCTGTCCATTTGTGAGAACCTAGCACCCCTAAAGCTAAAGTCCTTTATTCCACATTTGATGACTGAATGTCTGCTATAAGGCCAGGAAGTAGTAAATAAATGTTACTTTCTCTACCTGTCTAAAACTCTGTATGAAGGAATATGAGCTCCTACTACCTGTTCTGAGCTAGAATAACAGAATTTGCTAAGTTAGCAAGATCCTAGAAATAGAATTTAAAGCCTTCTTCTTCGCAGTAAGAATCCATGTGACTTTCCCAGGGTTATAAAAGCGGACATGACAGATCCCAGGTCCTCTACCCAGTGTTTTTTGCTAGATATCTGAGTCTTCTTGTAGGCTAGCATGAGCATGACTGAATCATCATGAAGACTCACACTGAAGGATCCAAACATAATTTTCCAGTCAATAAGCATTTATGAAGTCTCATTATGACCGCACTGTGATATTTGGGGGGCCCCAACACATTGGTTTCTGTGGACCTCTTCTTCCACTAAAATAATTAAAAATTAAAATTAAATATAGCAACTGTGTTAATGTAATGGTTAATATTTAAATATGTCTGCTGGATCATACCTATAATCTCAGCACATGGGAAGCTGTAGCAAGAGGATTTCCAGGAATTTAAGGACACCTTGGACTATAGAGTGAGACTCTCTGTTTCAAAGCATTAAAACTACTTTCACACACACCAAGATTAACATTATGAAAATATTTTCTTTGACAAAATTGGGGGGGGGTTTCCCTTCAGTTTTAAAAGAAATTTATGATGTTTTCTAAAACCCCGAAAATTCTCATGGGTCCTGTGCCAGTGGATAAATTGGTCTTTTACCACTGAGAGCACCCCTGGAAATAAGTCTAAGTGTAAAGACACATTTTCCCCCACCCAGCATCCAAGATCGTTAAGAGGCAAGGTCTAGAATGACTTTGCTCTGTGAATAGTGGGTCTTCTTCAGACTGAGTGAAGACTGCCATTTACTAAAACAAAGCCACCAGCAACCGCTCATCTCTATATCACTGTCTCTCCACTGAGGAAACCCAGATGCCAATATTTCAGCTGAGTCATGCCTGAAAATTTTCCTGCCTTCTTTTGTCCTGCCTTTCTGTCAACAGCCAACCATTTCTGGGGCTGAGGCAAGAAATCTATCTTGAGCGAGGTAATACCTTCCCTTTCTCCGTCATCAGTTAAATGATTGGTGTCATTCTTCTTATAAAAAGCCATTGCTAGAGGCCATTGCCACTAAACACTCTTGACATCACTTCCTTTAGCAGAGCTTAAAAGATATAAAATATTTAAGCAGCAAAGCACGACAGAACATTTATTACTTGGAACCATTCTGTGCTCTCTCCTGGTGTGAGAGAAGATGCTGAAGGCCAGTCTGTTCCTTGCTCCAGGGAGCAGGGATGCAGATGCTAAATGCTGCCTCCCTGGGAAAATGATTTTTATTACTAACATTGGTCTTAAAAAACAATTACTACATAGAAAGGCATCAATAAAATGATGACCATGAAAATAAACTAACCCCTGACAGCGCCAAGTCTCTGGCTCAGTCCTCTGATGATTAAGGTTGTCATCTCTCCATATCAACAGAAAACATCTAGCATGCTTGAATGAGGCTCTTTTAAGGAAAACAAATTATGGGCCATGAAATCTATCCATTCCCACTTCTCAATGGAGAAAGAAGCAAGGATCTATCGAATATTAAATAAGCGTGCACACGCATACACACACACACACACACATTCACACACACACATTCACACATGTGCCAAGCTTTTAATGGAAGAGCTGCGAGTACAAGCTGATTAATTTTTAGGAGAATAACAATGAAAAATCACAACCACCCAAAGCAAAACTCATTCTGTATTGAGAAAAATGCATTCTTTCTCAGATATTTCAAGAATTCTAATTATCTCTAGAGTCCTATGCCCACTAGGAGCTTTTTCTAAGTAATTAAGACATCATAATAGAATAGCTATATTATTCCTTAGTCAGCCCCTTTAATGTGTTAATTCATGAATATCACATTTTGGCAAGCCTAAATAATGCACTTTATAGATACCTGGACGGTGGCCATCAGTCATGAGCAAAAATGGAAATCTATACAAGTATGCATCATTGGCATCTATGAGCTGAAGGAAAGACTTTTGAATTGGGTCTTGCCATGCCCATGGGAGCTACCTATAGCCTATGCTTAAAGGAGCTTGATTCTCTTGAGGGGTGCCTTACCCACGGCAGATGCTCACAAACTCAGAGAAGCACGAACCTAGTAGTTCCCTTATTCTCTCCAGGCTTTGTTCTCTTCAGTAAAATGGTAAATTGTTTATTTTCTAAGACAAAACCTCCCTTGGTATAATGAAGAGTCTAAATGCTAGGATATAGCGCTCAAATTCCTTGCTATCTATCTGTCTGTCTGTCTGTCTGTCTATCTGTCTGTCTGTCTGTCTGTCTATCTATCTGTCTGTCTGTCTGTCTATCTATCTATCTGTCTATCTATCTATCTACCTACCTACTTACCTACCTACCTATCTATTTTCAGGATCAAGTCCAGGGTTTTGTGCATGCTAGGCAACTGCTCTACTTCTGAGCTACACACTCAGCCAGCCCTTCCTTATTCTTTAAAAGTGTCTCTCAGAGACAGCACATTATTTTGTAGGTCATATAAAATTAAAAGTAATCTGTCAGGCTGGAGATGGCCCAGCAGCGAAGAGCACTGTCTGATCTTCCAGCGGACTCAAATTTGACCCCCAGCACCCACATGGTGGCTCACAACCATCTGTAACTCCAGTTCCAGGGGGATCTGATGCCATCTCCTGGCTTCCTCGGGCATCAGGGACACATGTGGTACACAGACATACATGCGGACAAAAATCTCATAACACATCAAAAATAATAAAATAATTTTCAAAATTAAAAATTGGGTTGGAGGCTTTGAGAAACCAGACCAAAGTTGAAAAATATGGAGTAGACTGTGGGTATGTAATTAGGTGGTAACTCGTATCCTGACAGATGATTCCAGAGAAAAACCAAACCCTGCTGTATGCTCTGCTTTCTGTGTGAGCCACGACAGACAGAGCTCTGTATAGACCCTGGAAAGCATATGTCTAGTCAGTGGGTATGCTCCACCCTATTTGTTGCCAAACTCCAAATGTTTAAAATAATTAACCTTTGTCATCTCATTGGGAGATGTTGAAATGCACTCTAAAAGGAATCCTCTGCTCTGTCATCACTGGAGATCGCACCTGACCAAAATCCATCATAAAACAGGTCTGCTCTGCTCTGGAAGTCAATCCCTGCATGTATGTTAAGGAATCTCTCTTTCCTGCAAGGACATTCCGATGGTTATACAAACAAGTGCTAAACATCAGCTTTTCAACTGTTAAAAAAGATACATGAAGAAAAGGGCCTGGAGAGATGGGTTAGGGGTTAAGAGTGTTTACTGCTCTCCCAGAGGACCAGAGTGAGGTTCCTAGCGCCTCTGTCAAGCAGTCCACAGCTGCCCCTAACTCCAGCTCCAGAAGATTTGATGCCCTCTTCTGGCCTCCTTGGGCATTGCACACATGTGGCGTACAAAGAGACACATTCACATTAAGTAAAAACAAAAATAATAAATCTTTTTTTTTTTAAAGGAAACACATATCTTAATAGCTTCATTATTCCATGTCCCTAAGCAGTTGAGTCCCTGCTGGTCACTGAAAAAAAAAAGTTTTACATCTTTGGTACCACATTTAAATAGGCTCTGATTTTATTGTTTAATGTCACAGATGGTATTCATCAACAAGGACGTTGTATGGAGTGTAATAAAATTTGGACTTCTGCTTTCAAAAAAAGGAAATACATAGAAAAAGTAGTGTACAGGAAATAAGTATTAATAACTGTGTCATCTTGCTGTTTCATAGTAATGTTTCCTAATTAGTTGTTTTCTTGAACATTAAGTATTAACTACATTCTGGATGCCTCTGATACAATTATGTGTAATGTAAATGAGACATATCTCCTAATGCTGGAAACGTGAAAAGCGTAATTGCTCTCATCCTAGGAGGACATACTGGTTGGTACTGTGCCATCTCAGCTGGGCTGCCTGCTTCAAGCTCCCGAGAGTCCTCTTCCCCAAACAGTGCAAGTTTAATACATACCACATATCGGCTTTATGGAAAACTTGAGAAGCAGACATGAAAGAGCCACATCCCTGTTATAGTGGAGATCCGGAGCAGGGGGTGATGCTGTGGAATAATGTATATAATCATGTATGTGTGATTGCTCACCTGCTGATTCAGCTGGTGGTGATGGGAATGAGTGCAACAGGCAGATCCACACTGACTTCAGCTCCTGCTAGCTTCCTTCGGCTTTTCCGACCCCGGTGTAGGTGTGTCTCAGGAATCGTGGCAAACTGCCTTCGCCTCACTGAAGTAGGATCCCTGGAACACAGTACAAGTTCTAACTCGTCTTCACAGGCACTATTCAAGCCTAAACGTGACCTTCCTTCTCACCTGCTATTTCCAACTGCCTGTTCTGAGGACAGACACACCAATCAGTTGTGGGATGTTTAACCAGCTAACTAGTTCCTTGCAATAAAACACACATATGTCCTAGTGGCTCTTTCAGAAATTCTTAGCCAAATGGATTTGAGTTGAGGGTCTTCAAAGATGAGCAGGAGTGCCAGAGTACAGAAAACAGAAGGAAGACTTGAGGGGATGGAAAAGAGCAGATACAAAGGCTGGAAAGTGTGGAAGAGCTTATGTGATGAGGATACAGTGAACATCAAGTTTGCTGGAGAAGGTCCTAGGAGATGAAGCAGAAAGGGGACTGAGGTAGGACTTAACCATGCAGACCACACTAAGCTCGAATGAAGTCATGTTAGGAGTCAGGATCCACAGAAAGGTATTAAGTAGATGCTGCATGGGGAAGGTGTGTATGGGGGGTGCATGCATAAAATGATCTGATTTCTCTTTTAAAAGTAGCTCTGGCAGCTATATGGAGGATAAAATTAGAAGACTAGACAAGCCCATAGCCAGGAGTTTGGCAACATGCCCAATACAATATCAATTAGCAAAAAATAAAAGAGGTTGGAAGTTGGGAACATTCACCTGTCCTGTAGAATCGATAACTTCACTTCGTATATACAAGTCTATGAGACATAAATTCAATCAACATGCAGATGTGGGGGATCATCACTCTAAAACTATTCCTTTTTATTTGTACTTAAATCACTCTGACTCTGAGTACCAGCTAGGAATCTTTACAGTTTAAAAAAAAAAAAAAAAAAAAAGTCAAGAAAACCGACTCTACGTCAGACATGGTGGCATACATCCACAAACTCGGCAACTAGGAGGCTGAGGCAGGAGGATTGTGAGTT
Organism: Peromyscus aztecus; assembly: GCA_902168405.1. Lineage (NCBI taxonomy): Eukaryota > Metazoa > Chordata > Mammalia > Rodentia > Cricetidae > Peromyscus > Peromyscus aztecus. Next base: position 12,821 of record CABHPQ010164850.1, on the reverse strand, counting down.
CCAGGTCAGTCTGGGCTACATAGTGGTAGACTGTTAGTTAGGATAGAAAAGGAGAGGAGAGAACAAAAGAGATGGGGGGAAATGACCGTAACTCCCCTAAACTGTAAAAGGAATTTAGTGCCAAGTTCAGAGGTTGGAGGGAATTTCATGGCTGGTTTGATTTACAGGATTGCTCATTCATCAAAATTTGACAGTTTGTTTTGTTTTGGCTTCTCTGTCCTGCCTTCCAGGAAAACATTTTTAAAATATACAACAACAAAAACTATAATAAACATATATCCTAGGTCATTCACTCTACTGTAACAAACTACCTTAGACTAAGTGATTTATACATTATAGGAATTTATTTCTCCCGGTTTTGGAGGCTTAGGAAATCCAAGGTTAAAGCACTAGTAACATGATCAAGGTTCTGGAAGGTTCCATGTCTGGTGTGGTTCTGAGTTCTAAGACAGTGACTGTACTCTGGCTGCTACATCTTCACTTGGAGAAGAGGGGGGAGGGCAAAGGGGTAAAGGGGAGGCCTCCTACCCTAAGCCCTTTTACAAGGACCAATGCCATCCATGGGGACCTTATTCTCACTGGCTAAGCATCTCCCAGCATTCTTCTTCTTTATACCATATTCTTGGTTGTTAAGTTCTGTTGCAAGATATTTGATTATGCGGTGTAAAGATATGTCACTGTGATTCGTAATAAAAAGCTGTGCAGGATTTGGGGGGCAGAGAGGATGCTGGGAATAAGAAGGCAGAGATGCCAGGGAGATGCCAGAGAAATGCCAGGGAGACACCAGGGATGCAGAGCAAGCAGCATGGGCTTTACAAAGTAAAGATAACCAAGCCACGTAAAAGAACATAGATTAAAAGATATGGGTTAATTTAAGTTATAATAGCTAGTTAGAAACAAGTCTAAGCTATCAGCCAAGCTTCCATAATTAATAATAAGTCTCCGTGTTGTGATTTGGGAGCTGACTGGTGGGACAGAGAACGACTGGTTACAAAGTTCCAAGATGCAAAGGGGGAATATACACTCAAACTATAGTGAAGAATCACGTGTGTTAAGGCACTTCCTCTATACTGGACTAGTTTAAAGTCCTTGAAATGTATTGATGAGGCTTCATCCTAAAGCAAAGGCTACTAACAACTTTTAGTCTACACAATGTCTTGACTAGAAAATGAAAACATCTCTCCCTTCTGCCGCCCACACTACTCACCCAATGGTCACTATGGCTATGATTTTATTCATGGACTCATAAGCTCTCATTCCTGTGCTGGGCATGGTTTCAATGACAGTGAGATGATCTATAGATGACCACAGGCAACTAGGAGATCTGTGAACAGTACCTGCTATGTTTCTCTTCTGTATTGGTCCAGGTCTGGGTTTGAGATCTGCACTCTTCCTTCAAGTGTGGCTATTTAGTCCAACATAGCAATATGGAAGATTTCTCTCAGTTCCAAAATTTCTCTATTCTTCCATTGTATTATCTGTCTGAGCAGTCTCATGTTATAGAGGGATTATATGTCATTTATGATGTGGGTATTGTCATATTATTTCATATAGCCCATGAAGCTAATTAAACAGTTCTTGCTAGCCTGAACTGAAGTCACGGGGCCATACTACGTGATACCAGGAGGCTGACATCTGTCCAGCTGCTTCTTTCCATATTTTATTCATGTGTTTAACCATTGCTATTTGTAAGATGCACATTTATGATTCTTATATTTTCCTCATGAATTGAACATTTCATCATAATTCATTTTAACCTATTCTAGCCTCTTAACATGGTTAGCCATTTTCTAGCTGTGTATCCTCAACTGCTTTAGCTTTTAAAGTGAAACTCTTGCAGATCGCATACTATTGGGCCTGATTTTGCAAAGATGAAGTATCTAATTCATTAATAATTAACATCTGTACTCAACTGTTTAGGCTTACCTTTGTCACTATTTTCAGCTTCTTGATTGCTCCTTCATTTTTTGTTCTTTTATTCTCTATTTTCTGATTTCTTTATATTTAGAGTTGTGTTGTGTTTGTATCTGTGCAGGTGCATACATATGCATGTGCATAATAGATGTGCTTGTTAGTGTGGGTGCAGATGCAGGTATATGCATGTGTGTAATGTATATAACTTGTTAGTGTGGGGGGGCATGTGTGTGTGCAGGTGCACATGTATGCATGTATGTAGTCAGGCCAATGGTTGATGCTAGGTGGCTGGGTATCTTCCTTCAGTCACTCCATACCTTCATTTTTTTTTTTTTGAGACAGGATCTCCGTGAACCTGGAGCTCGTAGAGTTGGCTAGCGGACTGGCCAGTGAGTTCCAGGTATCTGCCTGCCTCGGCCTCCCCACCAGGGCTGGGGTTAAATGGATGTGCCACGGTGCTCAGTCTTTTACCTGGGCTACGGCATACCAACACAGGTTCTCATGCTTATGTGGCAAGTACTTTATTGGCTGTGCCGTCTCACCAGCTCCCAGTTCTATTTTAGTTAATCTATTGATGCTTAACTATGCCTTCTTGCGCTATTGTTAACAGTTGCTACAGTGATTACACTACACCACACCCATCCAGCTGCTGACTCAGAGGGTTATAATTCTACCCCTGTGCTTAAAGGGTAGATGCTTTGCAACTTGTAGTTCTCTTTATCCCATTACCCACCCAATCTCCTTCTTTTATTCTATAGTTACAGAATACCCTCTTGATACACTGTAACCTGGCAGGAAGGTAACTTTTGCTTTAAACAATTCTCTGTTTTTAAAGAAACCAAATCAGTAGATTGTTATTTGCCTACATCCTACCATTATAAGGGTTTACCCTTCTTTCCCCGGATAGCCAGTTTTCCTTCTAGGTAACTTTCTTTATCTTAAAATGTTCCTTACTGTTTTGTTAATCTAATATTTTCAACATTTATTTATTCCATTTGTGTGTAAGGATGAGCAAATCTCTACCCATCCTTTTGATAGTTTCCTCTCCTCCACCTGCACCTTCAGGGCCAGCTCTACTGTGCTGCCCAGGCGAGGTACAGGCCCACTCTCC
>CABHPQ010164849.1:23181-51225 GCA_902168405.1 Peromyscus aztecus | reverse complement strand
AAATCTCTCTCACCTGCCAGTCCCACAGCCGCTCAGACCCAACCAAGTAAACACAGAGACTTGTATTGCTTACAAACTGTATGGCCGTGGCAGGCTTCTTGCTAACTGTCCTTATATCTTAAATTAATCCATTTCTATAAATCTATACCTTGCCACGTGGCTCGTGGTTTACCGGCATCTTCACATGCTGCTTGTCCTGGCGGTGGCGGCTGGCAGTGACTCCTTCTGCCTTCCTGTTCTTTCTTTTCTCCTCTCTGTTAGTCCCGCCTATACCTCCTGTCTAGACACTGGCCAATCAGTGTTTTACTTATTGACCAATCAGAGCAACACATTTGCCATACAGAACATCCCACAGCAAGAAGTTCCACTAGGTGGCCCAACACCATGCATATATGGCAGCACAATTTAGATTCACTCATCTATAACAAAAAGGGATAGTATATTGGGGATATGGTGAGGGACTGGAAGGTGGACCCAGAAGGAGTCAATGGGAAAAGTTGGGAGTGAATATGATCAAAACACATTGCATGCATATATGAAATTCTCAAAGATTTAATAAAAATATTACATTTAAAAATATTGCTTCCAGTTACAAGATAATTTTCCGCACACCATTTGCCCCAAAATGATTAAAAATTCCTTCTCTTGAAGTTCAGGGTTTATTATAAATCTGGCAATCTTCATAAAACCTTTAAATGTCAAGAGATTTAGAAGCAAATGGCAAAGTAGTTTTTCAGTGGCGGGTGAATTCTATAGTACAAAAATTCAAATCAAACCTTGAACTGGTGTTACAGGTGTCTCAGCAACAGAACAGACTCGTGGCTTCATCATTGCACCCCGTGCCAGAGTGACACAGCAGACTTTACTGTGTATTTCCTCCCCTTTGCAGCTTTCTTGTCCTGTGTACATGTTCATGTGAATTCTAGGCACATAGGCAATGGATCTATTGAAATGCCAGCTATAGTTTAATGAATCCACGAAGAATCACTGTCTTCCCACGAGTTAACTTCTCTAACACTGGCATCGAGTTAAATGGCATCACGTTTATTTCCAAGAAAATAATATCAGTAGCCCATTATTCAGTGTTTTAGGATCCAGAGAGAACATACTTACTTGTAAATATGAAGAAAGCCTCCCTTGACTCCTCCTTAATTATGAGACAAGTTTCCTGTCCAATCATCCAGATTTCACTGCAGCACATTTGACCTTTTGTATACATGTTTTCTGTCAAAATTTCTTGAGTTGACTTTTTAAAAATAATGTAGCATTCAGTCTTATATTTTCTCCAGGAAAGAAACTCCCCAAAGAATAGTTTAACATTCAGAGAAAAATGAAAATGTCCTCCCAAGTTTTTGTTTGTGAAGATGAAAAGATTATACACAAATCCCCATTTCTTCTTACCAATGGAGAGATAATCAGGCATTTCCAATTATCTGTCTTTTGCAAGGCCAGTCTTATGAAGGAGCACAGTCCAAATGTCCTGTTTTCCTGTACCCAGAAGCTGCAGCTGTGGAGCTTCCTTAGACAGACAAGTGCATGTGGGTTTTGCTACATGTTAGTGTCTGTCATACTTCCTGTGGGTTGTTTTTCCTTACTCCTCAATCTTTCATTATTTATAACTTTGTTATCTTCTTTGGACTTTGCATACTTATCACATAACTAGGAGTTTGAATTCAATGTAATGCACATATATGGTAACTATTTAATTATAATGTTTCACATAATTACAAAAATACTGATTACTTAGAGCAGAGAGTTTAAGGATTCTGTGTGCTGAGGAAACTGTCTCAGTTCTGTAGCTAAAATGAAACTATGCATTCTTCCCCTTTATTTCTGAAGAGGATGTTGGTCAGTTGATGGATAGTTCTCTAACATTCCCTTTTATTATGTCCACCTTCTATCAGAAATCTTGCCAGCATGGTGTTTTCAGAACTAGAAGAAAATAAAACAGAATGACATAGGGCATAAAATAAATGCCCTAGTGGGCAGGAGAAATGTAGACTTTCTTAATTTTAAATTTAGAAATTTCTTAATTTCTTCATTTTTCTCTCTAAAAGACATTTGTTTTATAGGAAGCAGGGCATGGGATTAAAAATTAGAATGCAAGAAACTAGATGTGAAGGATGCAGTTATCATGTTGGTGATCAAGGACAAGCTCAACATTTTATTTATTTATACAGGTTTAATATTTCCAAATTATCTCTTAAAATCAGTACACCTTTTTTAAATGTTTTCATTTCGGTTAGTCTTAATACATCCAGCTTCTGAGATTGGTGTGTTGTGTTCTCAACTTTAAATACTGTCCTAGGTTGCCTGCTGTGATGAAAGCTCTCATCAAAAGCAACATGAGGCAGAGAGGGCTTTGATCTTATGCGTCCAGGTGGGAACTCATTGAGAGAAGGCAAGCCAGGATCTTCAGCAGGAACTCAAAGTAGAAGCCAGAGAGGAATGTTACCTTCTTGCTCACTCCCTAGATCTCTCACTTTCTCAGGCTTGTGTGTAGCTAACATTTTTGTACAGCCCAGGACCAACAGCTTAGTGATGGTACAGCTACAGTCATCTGTGCCCTCTTATCTCAATTAGTAATCAAAACAATACCCCACAGATCATCTGATCTAGGTAATTCCTCCACTGAGATTTCCTCTTCCTAGGTGACATTATGTTGACCATAAAAACTAACCAGCAAACACACAAGGATTGAGCCATAGGTACTGACTAGATCTTTTCTAAATGTATTACACAACTATTGCATTAGGCAAAAATGTTAATTGTTTGTGATTATGTAAATAATGCTAGTGGGCAGATAGGATACCGTCAGAGGACACAAGAAAGTGAAGAATTTTTTTTTCTCTTTTGGCAATAGCTTTGCAAAATGATTAACAGTATTGATTTTTAAGAAATGCCCATTTGGCATTCTGGGAATTTTCTCCCTCAAATACTATAAACTCCTACAGTCTCTCAGCTTGACCTTCCTCACTCTTCTGAAACTGTACCTTTGAATTTTCAAGTGGCCCTTCAATGGTCAAATTCAGCATTTTCTCAACTTGTAGGACATTTCCTTTTTTAAAATAACATTTGATACTTTTGCCCTTCTGTCCTTTAAATTTTTTCCCTTTGGAATTTCACTGAAATTTACTAAGAAAATCCTCTGTGCCAGGCAGGATATTTTCTGTCATTTGATAACAACCCATTGTATAGATGGGAAAATGTGTCCATTGACATTTAACTAATTTACCAGAGAAAAGAGTATGTCCCAGGGATATAACCAGAACCTATGTCTTGGTATTGTGTTAAGAACAACATACTGAGCTGGGCAGTGGTGGCGCATGCCTTTAATCCCAGCACTTAGGAGGCAGAGGCAGGTGGATCTCTGTGAGTTCGAGGCCAGCCTGGTCTACAAAGTGAGTTCCAGGAAAGGCTCAAAACTACACAGAGAAACCCTGTCTCGAAAAGCCACAAAAAAAAAACCCAAAACAAAACAAACCAAAACAAAAAACAAAAAAAAAACAACAACATATTGAACAGGTTTCTTTTCTTTTTTCTTTTTCTTTTTCTTTTTTTTTTTTTTCCTGACTACATCTGTGTCCTTAGTTTAGCTGGTTGATTCAGCGTCCACCAACCAAATGTTCCTAAAGAGGATGATAACCACAGGACATGGAATTGTCTCTTTCATTCTGTCCTCTCTCCCAACTGGGCACCTTTTCATCACATCCCACAGATTGTGAGATAAAGCATAGTAAAATTAATAAATTTTGCAGCAATGGAGGTATTTATTTACTTTGCCTTAAAACAAGGTAGATGAATGTTTCCAAACAGCTGAAAGGCTAAATATAGTTTTTGCTTTCTTAACCAGATTTTTTTTTGGGGGGGCAGGGTTTCTCTGTGTAGTTTTGGTGTCTGTCCTGGATCTCACTCTGTAGACCAGGCTGGCCTTGAACTCACAGAGATCTGCCTGGCTCTGCCTCCCGAGTGCTGGGATTAAAGGTGTGCACCACCGTTGCCCGGCTCTTAACCAGATTTTTTTTTTAATTACTTTTGAGATTTTGATGTAAATACAACATGTCTGCCTCCCCTTTCTCCTCCTGAACCTCATCAAAGGAAGTCACACACAATGACTGGGGCCCCTGAATATCTTCAGTTGTCTGCATCCCACTTGCAGTGTGTTCCGCTGTTTTTTGTTGCTTAGATGGGAATAAAATTGCTAATTTTGAAAATATGTGTGGGCTTTCATTTGTAATTCTTGGAATGAGAGGTGAAGAACACAGCAACACCAAATCTTAACCCAAACCATGAGTAATATTATGGGGGTATCAATAGAAATGTTGTTTAAACACAGAAATAGTTTAAGGTATACTTGTAAGTATTAAACATTTCTGACAAATATGACTATACCTTGATATAAAACAGTGCAGAGGTTGATCTCCAGATCTGTAATTTGTCTTGCACATGTTATGTTTTTATTGCTGTGACCAAAATACTGAGTTTAGTTCCTTATGGCAGGAAGGGTGCGGTAGAACAGGGAAGTATACATCGTGGTGCTTAGGAAGCATGGCAGACCAGGAAGGGATCAGAGCAAGGTGTGCCCTCTGAGAACACATACACAATGACCTACTTCTAGGCCAGGCTCACCTTGCACAGTTTTCTCACCTCCCAGGAGTCTATTCAGAATTTGAATCCAGGCATAGTGCAGCAGATATAACCATTTGTTAAATCACCTTTCTCATCTTTTTCATAAAGAAGCTAAGAAATAACACCCAGACTTGTGCTTCGTTAATCTCTTAAGTGTGTCTCAGCCATCATAGTATTCCTTTTTCTCTCTTAATAGTGACTTTAACTCTAGGGTTTTATACATGCATTATATGCACAGATAAGTGCTTCAGCATTGAGCTATATCCTAAGCTATTTTCTGTTTTTCCTTTTTGGCATATAAAACAGTTTTATTATTTCCTTATTTAGCATGTTTCTGTTTTTAAGAAACTTTTATTTCTCTCTCTCTGTCTCTCTCTCTCCCCTCTCTTCGTGTGTGTGTGTGTGTGTGTGTGTGTGTGTGTGTGTGTGTGTGCGCGCGCGCACAAGTGCATGCACGTACATTTGTGTGCCAGTACTCACAGAGACCAGAAAGGGCACCAGATACTCTGGAATTGGAGTTACACCAAATTTGGTCCTCTGCATTAATGACAAACACTCATAATCACTGAACTATCTCTCAATGCCATATTCTTTATTTTGAGGTATGGTTTCATTAAGTTGCCCAGGCTTGTACTTGTTTTTAGTTTAAAATCATACATACTCTAAGTTCATTAAACTCAATCTAGTGATTGACATAACTTACTTTACCAAATATAAAAATCAGACCTACAGTTTTTGTTGTTGTTGTTGTTATTTTATTTTCCAGAGCTGAGGACCAAACCCATGGCCTTGCACTTGTTAGGCAAGTGCTCTACCACTGAGCTAAATCCCCAACCCTGACCTACACCTTTTGAATGGTTGGAATTATTGGTTAAAAGAAAACAGTAAAAAGAAATTTAGTAAAACTGAGACGTGAATTGGCCTTCAGAACCCATCTACTTTAGCTCACACAATTGTCTTTTAGTCTTTGTTTCTTATTTTACAGATTTTCTAAATTATGTAAGGCTCAAGCAATTGGATCGATTCTGACTTACTAGCCATTTCTCAAAAATTGATGTACTTTCAAGTGATTTTAAATCATTATACAATCTTGCAATTTGTCACTCAGTCCTGGTTTGGTTTGTTTCCACAGGAAGGTTTGAATTAGTCTGGTTGTCTGTAGATCTGATTGCAGTATTTATTAATCATTAGAAACTATGATGCTGAATGTCAGAGAGAAGTCTTGATATTTTTCTTCCCACTTTCTTCTTATTGGCAAATTTTAACGTTGACTTTTGGAAGTGCTGCTTTAAAACTCCTGCAGAGGAAAGGAACATTTTTCCTTGGTATGAAGTCAAGTCTGGACTGAGAATCTGGATGCTGTTAACAAGCACAATATCCATTTGAGAAAGATGTGATCTGATTTAAGTCAAATAATAGTCTAAATATTAATTTGATTAAGTGGTGCCCTGGCTCAGTTTCTTGAACCTGAACTGGAGGGATTTAACTACAGGAACGAGAGTCATGATTAGTAGGGCATTATCGGTCTATGTTTCTTTCTTTCCATTTCTCACTTGCTCAGTCTATCTATCTACCTATTTATCTATCTATCTATCTATCTATCTATCTATCTATCTATCTATCTATCATCTATCTATCATCTACTTACCTATCTCTTCATCTATAATCTATCTATCTGTCTACGTACCTCTCTATCATCAATCATCTATGTATTTTGCATATGTATATTTTATACATACACACTTATATGTATTTTATATGTGTGTATATCATTTTATATAGCTATAGAGATAGACTTACTTAAAACTCAACATATATAACAGATACACAAGTGAAACTTCTGATAATCTTCATGGGATGCCAGTTTAAATTAATGATCTATTCAGTGGCTTCTGTGTATGGAATAATTATAGAGCCAAGAACTGCATTTAGATGCTGTGGCTTTTTGGTCTTGATTTTTTTTTTGTATTTGCCACTTGCTTACCTGTGAGAACAACACTTTCCCTATGCCTTTCTTTATGCATTTGTCACATGGAAGATAGATCATACTGATAGTAGATGGTCAATAAATGGGGTTATAGTTACTTAGATTCTCTTATTTATCTCAGAAGTACTTAGAACACAAAATGGGAGCTTTTCCTCCTCTCTGATTTCCTACCTCTTTGAGAAGATTCCATCTCTACATTCTCCTTCACTAATTGAATGAGATTTACTCTGAAAAATAGAAGGAAGTTATATCTGAGAGTGGAGTATAGTCTTGTTGTGGTGACATTTTCAGTTTTTACTCTCAAAATGTGAACGTTGGAGCATTCTTTGTGGACTCGGGAATTCATTTGGCCATCAGGGTCAGTGGGGGCTTGGATGGATTCCTAACCATGGCTCACTGGATGTTGCCCAACATTGTTTTTCTATAAATAATAAAGGGATGAAAATAAAGCAATAATTAATTTTGGCCAAGGAAATTGATGCTCAGTATCCCTCTCCTTTCAGTTAATTCTCTGAATGCTTTCCAGCCAGCTCACATTCATTTGGAATAAATTTCTGGTTTATCTCTTTCTTCTTTTTTCTTTTGTTGAAAATAGATTTCTTTTCATAAAATATATGCTGAATATGGCTTCCCCTCCTTACTCCTCCCATTCCTCCCTACCTCTCATTCCATCTGGAAGCCATTAGTCTTCCATTAGAAAATAAACAGGCACCTAAGGAATAGCAATAAAATAAAAAATAAATCAAAGTCAAACAAATTGGAGTATGACAAAACAATAAACTGAGGGGAAAAAAGCCTAAGAAAAAGCACAGGAAATGTATATGGTTGCAGAGACCCACATGTTCACACACTCAGGAATCCCATAAATATCCAAATTTGAAGCCATAATGTATACACAAAGGACCTGTAAGGTACAAATAAACAAACAATAATAAACAACAGTAACAATAACTACAAAATGCCCCAACTTAATATTATGAGACAAAGAACTTCCAAAGATACTGTTGAGTTTGCTTTGTGTTAGCCACAAACCCTTAAGAGTGGTTTGTTTCCCTAGTGAGACTCCCTTGGAGAATTCGCAAGTGTCTATCAATGGGAGATAATGTTTAGGCTAGGGATGGAAGCATGTTTCCACTGTTTCTTTCAGCTCTAGCACCCAATCAGATGCAGACCTGTGAAGGTCTTGTACATACTGCCTTAGTCTCTGTAAGTTCATGTGTGCACCAGAATGTTGTGTCTTAGATGACTCTACCTAGGAAAGGGAGATAGAATAGATAGATGTGGATGCTTTATCCTTGATACCTTGAAATATTGATTAGCCACTGTTACACATTTTCCTAAGGGTTTTCGAATGTGAAGCCTGAACTTAAACTTGTTAGGTCAAAGGCTAGGGAGGTGACATAGTGATTAAGATTATGAAAAGCTCTTGCAAAGTATGTGAGTTCAGTTCTCAGCATCCATATTGCGCATCTTACAGGGCCAGTAACTGTGGCTACAGTGGCTCTATCAATCTCTTGTGGATTCTACCAGCACCTCACTCCCATGTGCTCAAACTCACACACAGATATACATGCATATACATAAATGAAAAATAAAAATGAATCTTTAAAGTGATTGTTAGGCCACAGGAAGATACCACTAAAAGAGATGCCTTGCGCAGCCTTGGTACAATGGGAAGGGACTTGGACCTGCCTAGGCTCAGTGTGCCGGGCTCTGTCGACTCCCCATGGGAGACCTTGATTTGGGGGATGTGGAGATGTGGGGTGGCTTGGGAGAGAGGGCTGGGGGAGTGGAAGGAGGGAGGAGGTGGGATCTGTGGGTGGTATGTAGAGTGAGTAGAAAATTTCTTAATAAAGAAAATGAAAAAAAAGAAAATATTACAACAGGAAAAAAAAGAATTTGAATCAATGACTCAGAGAGGGTCTAGAACTTTAGACACCCTGATGGATGATACCCTAAACCCATGTCCATAGATTCTCAGCTAATGAGCCCTTATAACACACCAAGTCAGATTCCACAGCACTATTCATTAAAATTGTGCCATTAAGGCTGACAAAGGATTGATAGATAGTATGCAACTTGCTATGTTTGTGGAATGTAAACCAGAATTTTCTGATGAATGAAATGCTCAGATGACATAAGCCAAAACCCATCCTTATATTTGTATCTTAGAAAATCTAGAAAAAGCTGAAGCATAGTTCTTTTTGTAGAAGCGTGTGTGTCAAAAATGCTCTGTCAGGAAATTCAGCTTCACAATACTCGTTTCTCATAGTTTGTGGCATTCACATTATTATACTGAAATCCTAGAGCACCATGACAGCTAACTTTCAGGATACTTTGTTTTTAAATAAATGACTGGCCTGATCTGAGCACTGGACATAGTAGGCTTTCACCAGTTTATTTTGAGAATGATATTCAAACCCATCAAACCTAGTCTGCTTTTCCCCTTTCTGTGTAAAATAAAACAAAACAAAATACCCAAACCACACCAAAAAAAAAAAAAAACTTGTCTTTTTCATTCAACTAACAGACTTATTTATTAATCACATTTTAATAGTAAGAGAAAGCATAGATTTCAGATGGGAACAATTTCAAAGCTACTTCCTGATGCTTGATGGTCATTTTGTCTCACACCATCTTTTTATGTGATTAGAAAAATAGTTTTGATCTGCAACTGTAATTGGAGACTGCAAATATTGATTGGATTTTTTTCCTTCTCTTGTATGTCCCGCCTTGTTTCTGAATAGAGTCCTACTCATTATACTTAATTTAGGCAATGTTACAGCATCCGAAGATTCGAGTAAACTGCTATCTGCAGAGGCACCCTTCCTCAGTGAACTAATTTCCTCTTTGCTGCAATTATTCATGTTTAAACAATGTTTGTCCTCCGGAAAGATTTCATATTCATGCAAAGATAATTAGAAACCTTAATGTATTTTATTTTGGCCTTAAACTTTATCACTCAGAGATTTAGCTTACACCATTTCTAATTGCTTTGGGCTAGAACCACAGTGTTTAAATGTAGTCAAGCCACCCAGCGATAATATTTTAAGGATGGTATAGTTTGAACTGCAAAACATAAGCCAGAGACATTGCTTTATGTGATGAAAAGTGTGTCTGCTCCAAAGATGGATAGCATAGAGGGCTAAACATGTTGGATAGAGAAAAAGCATATGGTTGAAGGGAGTCATATGTACCACAGTAAAACATAGTTTGGCTGTGAATTTGAGGAATTGAAATAATTTTAACCTCTTGTTCTCCGTTTCTTCATATGTAAAAAGTAAACAGTAAGTAGTTTTGTTAACTCTCTATGGCCTTATTTCTCAGACAGTGTAAGATAGGTAGCTGCAAGAGAGGGAGGCTCTTTGAAAGTAGGCTTGCATTCCTATCAAAATATGTTGAACAAAATTAGTTTTCCAGGAAAAGCAATATAGATGACAGACTATCCTATTTGTGTGTATTCTAAAAGCATTCCCAGTAATAGATTTTCCATGTGCTGAAGTATGAGGCACTGACTCTCCACAAGAAGTCCATGAGTATATAGACCTTTACAGGAGTCCCACAGATCAGAATTATCTTCATAAAATTATTAATTATTACTTAAATAATGTCATATTACTAATTATTATATAGTAAAACGTTACTTGCTATTTTTGACACTTGAAAATTTCCCATATTATAAGAAAAGTTTATGAACACCTTTCAATTGAGGTTTACTAACATAACATATTTCCCTTTTCTGGGAAGAATATAAGAAAGAAACAAGACTGGGAAGAGCTAAATATCTCCCCTTATTGAGGTCTCCATTCCAGGCAGAGGTCAGTGCTTTGGAAACATGCTTATGTTATCACTGACCATGGTGGCTTCTATTTTGCTTTTCTTTTTTGTATGAGACTGGAGATTGTACTTAGGACCTCATGGATGCGCTAAGCAAGAGCTTTGCCACTGGGTTGTTCCTCCAGCTCTCTTTTTCACTTTATAATTTGGGAGACAGTATTCCACAGAGCTGCTACAGCATTTTTGGAACTTACTTTACTACCAAAGCTGGCATGAAACTTCACATTTCCAGCCTCAGCCTCCAGGGCAGCTGGGATTACAGTATCACACACCTGTATCAGTAGGCACAGTTCTTGGGATAGGTGTCTGGGGCACACCCATAATCTTTTACTCTTCCTTCCTTGCTATTTTTCAGTCTGTTTTGAAAACTATAATCCACATAGTATGTTTGTAATAGGCAAATGGATGGTGAAAATAGTCTCATTAAGGTAGCATATAGGGAAATGGAGATTGTATCCTTTGGTTCTTTATTGCAATTCAAAGGAAGTTCAAGCAAGTCCCACCCAGAAAAGATATGAACCTATGAACCATTGGATGAATTTGCTAAGGCATTGATTTAATCTTAGCTCCTGGAATAATATTGAGCCCATAATAACAGGTAAAATCAACCACTAGAAATAGGTGTATCAGATTGTGTAATGAGGCATAGCATCTGCATTATTATGGCTAACTGCAGATTTAGAGCACTTTAGGGCAGACTTTATTGCCAATTTGCAAATTACATTGCAGGATAGAGCGAAAGGCTGGCGATTAAGACTGTCTACTTTGAGCTAGGCAAGATACAGGGAGTGAGTTGTGGTTTGTGGGTGTGCATGCTATTTGTTACCTCCAGGGAGTAATTTCTGATTGTGAGCATATCATAAATCACAAGCTTGTCCAGTCTGCAGTTAAAGCCCCATTTGCTAGTTTCTGTCTTCTTTCTCTTTTGTTTCAGTACTGTACTTTATGATCTTCTAAATTAAATTGAACTGCCTGTTCCCTTGATTGAGGCAGAACAATATCTTGCTAATGTTTCGAGGAAAAATTCATGGAAGTGGATAAAAATCAGCAGGAGGTGTATACAAGCACTCCCAAGAGGCAAGTTCTGAACTAGACTTTGTCTGGGAGACTACCAAAAGCCACAAACAAACAAACAAACAAACAAACAAACAAATCCTTTCCTGCAGGGCTTACTTTGAATCAACATATCAGTCATACAGAGGAGCATGACAAAGCAGAGGCTGCAGAAATGACTTAGTGGGTGAAGCCCCTGCTTGTAAATGTGAGGATCTCAGTTTGGATCACAAGCACACATGTAAATTCCAGACAGATATGGTCTCTAATCTTAGCATGTGGTAGAAGGACATAGTAGTTCCCCAGAACAAGCTGACTAGTTATACTAGCTGAATCCATGAGATCTAGGTACAAACAAGAGAAATCTTACTTCAAAATCTAAAGTTGATAGAGACCCAGAAAAGTCTGCATACACACATGTGCTTGGGAACTCACACACATATGCAAACACACAGATCCAAACTATTACACACACACACACACACACACACACACACACACACACACACATACACACTAGAAAGTGAAGAACAATTGAATTCTTTTAAAGAAGAGTAAATAGTTCTAGAAGGAAAGATAGCTAATAGAAAAAGAAGCCTGGCTATGATACAGAAGCAGCAACAGTTTGTTTCACAGCTGTTTTGAAAACTACAAAATATTTTAAATAGACTGAAAGTACAGACAGGAATGAATCTCTTATACCACCTATATTAAACAAATCTTTTTTTTTTTGTTCTTGTTGTTTTGTTTTCAGGTTATCTCTCTGTGAGCATGGGGTCTTTGTCTTTTCTGGTCCTTCTACGTCTACCCATTCTTGTTTGAATTATGTTTTATCTTTCATACTGATTTCTATTTTCATGTTTTAAGTATGTAAACTCTCCTGAATATGTCCCCTGTCTGAGGATCACTCAGCTCTGCAAACTCCTTCCTAAGCCATGCAGATGCTACATTGCTCTTGCCCTTCTGGTCAGCACAAAGGGTTCATCTGCTAAGAAGTGGGCAGCTTTGTAGTCCAAATGCCATGATTACCTCAGCAAGTAGTTCACACAGTGGTGTTTTGGTTAAAGTACTAATTAGCTCCTGTGGCTAATGAGCTTGTCGCTTGTAAATCTACTCATTATTATGAACGATAGAGCTGGTGTTAGAAATGTGCTAGTTTTGCACTAAGACATAATTATTTATGAAAAGGCCTTGCCCCAGAAATGGAAATCATAATAATTAGATTTAATCTTTCTGTGGCTTATGTATTTCTTTTCCAGGGAAACAGATGTGCAGAGAATGCTAATTACTAGTCGTGGAAAGTTTCCGATACAACCCAATCAGAAAGTCAGGAGGCTAGACCCTGGAACTTTTAGCCGCCACTTATCCATGTGCCTTGAGAAAAGAGACGGTCCCAGAGGCTTCATGCCTGCCCTACATACTGTCAACAGCTGTTAACCCTACAGCTTTAGTTCTACTGAAGGCAATGGGTTTTAAAGCGCTTTTCATTAATGGTTAAAAAGATAGAAAGACTTGTTTTCAAAAGTTCATTACTTTAGTTTAAACTGGACCATGAGTAAAATGTTATACCAGAAAATAATTTGGAAATTACTCTTTTTCATTAAAATACTGAATTTAAATTTCATACTCAAAATTGGCTAGTTCAGGACACTTAGGGCAACAGATTCTCAAGTCAAGATTAAAATGAGATCCATTCAAGTTTCTTGAATTAAATAAAATAACTTGCATTAATTAAATGAAATGAAAAATTTAATTTAAAAATCCTATTAAAATATGAAAATATAACCACTGTTGGCTGTGGTGGCTAAAAATGGCATTTCTGTTTTTTAATCCAGTGCCACAATTAAATTAGGCAGTCTTTAGAGACTTCTGGTAATTTAGTTTAGTCTGGATTTGAGACCTAACTCTCTGTTTTCAATGAGGAATATATGAGGTGGGGACAGGTTATCTGATGTGTGGGGGTATAATCATGTTGGGCAGATCTGGGGAGCCTGGCTTCTAGTTCCTTGTACTTCACAATACTATCAACTTATCTCTCTCCAGTCAGAAGATTCTGGCCAGCACCAGCTGGTTGCTCTTTAGTGACAAGTTTCTGAGAGTCAGGACCAGATGATGAGAAAAAAAGAAGATAGGAAAGCTGGGGTCAGGAGATGTTTCCCAAGCTATGTCTTAGGCCAAGCTAGTTTCCTGAAGAAGTTCAGCATCATATATATACAATTCCCAGGGGAAGAATGGGACCGTATCAGCAGAAAGCTATCACATAATGTAACAAAGTCAACAAGAAGTTAATCAGCAGTGTTGCACAAACGGAACACAGGGCATCTCAAGTGAGTCACGTCACAAGCACACAGCAACCTTAGGAACAATGACTGCAGTCTTTTTAAGGGAAAAATTCAAGTCCCTAGGAACTGAAACCTTAACTCCTTGGAGGCCCTGGCTCCAGCTCCGGATTGCACTTTGCCAGTTGTGTCCCTGAGCAAGGACATGGTGCTAGCTTTCCCTTAGTTTTTTCATCAGTCTCTAAGAAAGCCTTGAGTCAGCTTGGCTCTCAATAGGCTTCATCTTGCCTTCTACTTACCAACAAAGTCCTACCTGCCACAGCTCATCCATCTCTCTTATATAACATGAATTTTATCCATCTAGTCTAGCTGCACTTGAATTTTATAGAATGATTTCTAAGCATCCTACACTGAGCCTTAAAAAAAAGAGGTATGCAATATGGAGTTATGCCTGTCCTTTAATTACATACAATCTTCCATCCTTGCCATTCCAACTTAATGGACATAAGTTTGTGTAATGGAGGTTGCTGCATAGGTTCAAAACCTGCTCCCCTTGGTTATTATATAGCCTAAATGACTTTGAATAGGAAGTTCTCCATGCTTTAGTGGTTTCTTCTGAAACAATGAGTTTATTAATAGCAAATATTGAATAGATTTTTATAAACAGATAAACTGATACTTATAAAGCACTTAGGAATGTACCTGGCATAAAGTATATACTGTGTAAATGGTAGCTAATACACTGCACATTATTAGACAGAAACAAATTAGTGTATAGAATAATATGGATGATAAATGTACTAAGCTGTGAGTGCCACATGTAAATTAGCTCCCATTAATTAAAGTCATTACTGTGGGACATCTCTCTAGATGTCTTTAAATGACCCAGTTCTTCCTTTTTATCCTCACTTGCAATTCCAAAGAATAATTTTATATTGTAGGAAGGCAACATATTTGGATGAGAACATCTGCCTAGGAAAGTCTTAGATCCATACCAGCTCACCCCTAAAAACCAGATGTTTTTTAATGCTCTAGCACCATGTGCCATGTTTCTCTCTGGGAGCCTAGTCTGAGTTGCGTTTTACTTCAGTTGTGGTGCAAATGTGGCACATAACGTCAAGATCCCATTTTCCTAGGGGAACTTTCTTGAAGACTTTTTTGCAAGAATCCTAAGCTCTTGCTGCCTTTTCATTTGGTATAAATTGTTGCATGAGTAGGTTCTGTCTTACCAGATTAGTTCATGTTGAACATGTTTCACAATTGCAAAAAGCCCATTAGACATTAACCTAATTTTATAGATAATTATGTAGAGACCCAGAATGATTGTCACTTAATGGGGGCCATAGAATGGGTCACTGAGAGCTGGCTTTCCAAACCTAGAATGTTGGCATACTTAAATGCCATAGGTTTTACTAGTGTCTTTATCCAGACTCCAGGGATCAGTGTTTGTCCAAGGCATTTTTAATTCCAAGAATTGTGTCAGAAAAGCTTCCTCTTGCAACATATGGGAACAAATACAGACACTCACAGACAGATAATATGTAGAGAGTGAGGGACCTTGTAACACAATCCTAAGAGGGATGTCTTCCTCAAATCCCTCCCCTCATGGCTCAAGGAACCCTACAGAAGAGAAAGCAGAAAGAGTACATGAGCCAGAGGGGATGGAGGACAATGAGGAAACAAGGCCTTGTAAACACAACAGAACTGGTGCATGTATGAACTCACACAAAGACAGCATGGTCGACACGGGTCTGTTCCAGATGCAGTGCTAGAGCTGAATGAAGTACATACACACCCACATCCCTAACACAGAAGCTATCTCCAACTGATAACAACTTGCAAGTGAAAATTTAGTTTTCTCCAAAGGAGTCTCATTGGGTAGGCCACATGCCCATCAGTAGATGAACACAATGATATCTATGGAAAGTCATTATCTCATAAAGTCGTGTCTGGGCTTTTTCTTATTAAATTTAATCTTTTTTAATTTTTAGTTTTTATTTTTACAATTCTCTCTCTCTCTCTTTCTGTTTTTCTGCCTCCCTCTCTTTCCTTTATCCTACAGGTGCTTTGCATCTATATTATGACTTCTGATTTGTGTTTCTATGGGATTCTTGAGTGTGTGAACAAGTGGGTTTCAGTGTTCCATATGTTTCTTATGTCTTTTCTTAGACTCTTTTCCTTCTGTTTGTTTTGTCCTATTCGCTGTATTCTGGCGCGCGCGCGTGTGTGTGTGTGTGTGTGTGTGTGTGTATGTGTGTGTGTGTTTAATTTTATTTTATTATTATCTCTTGAGGCCCGTTTGTTTTTTAAGGAGAGACAGAAATGGGGTGGATCTGGATGGGAGGGCAGATAGGAGGAACTGGGAGAAATGGAGGGAAAAGCATTAATAGGATATATTATTTGAAAAAAATCAATTTTAATAGAAGAAATAATGAAAACTCATCTTTATGGGAAGGTTCAGAGGGAAGAAAGGGAGATATGTTATAATTATAATATCAAAAATTTTGAAGGAAAAAATAAACCATAAAGAGAATGTAAAGGTTTTCTCATGGAGACTAAAAAGAAGTGAACACCAATTGAAAAGGTTCACTGTCTGGGTAGTTTTCAAAGGGATCTTTAGAAGGTGACAGCTTTGTAGCCACAAGATACAGCGTGCAAGGTCTTTCCGTAATGCGGGTATGCTGAGGAGCAGCACTTGTGCTCTAGAATGCACAGGGGCACTTGTTTAGTGCTTGCCTGGCTGGGTTGAAGGGTGGTAGGAGGGTGTGAACTTGAAGGTTGGCGGCCTCTACTCCAGACCCAGGCAGTGGCTTCAGATACCCAGACTGGCAGTTGTGAAGGGAGAGACAGAAGCAGCTGGACTTCCATCACACTGCTGTTTATGCTAGTGACTCAAGGGAGCAGGTAGAGAAGGGTTGGGGGCTCAGCTGCATGAATGTATCTTTTAGTCCTCAGATTTCCCATTTTTCAAAGGTTTTTCCATAAACACATACATTCCCTTCTTCAAAGTCTCAGGCAGCCACTGGGGTTGCAGGGGGATGGGTATTAGGGTAGGGCATGGGTCTTGTAGATTGCAGGGTCCGATGGGGGGTTTTGGTGGGGGAGCCTGCCTGCAAGAGTTTTCCCTTCTTGCCGGCAGCTGGGACAGAGATGGGTGGGGGTTCCCAGGGAATGGTTATGTCCCAGGGCCTAGGTCCTAGAGGCAGGACTTTCAGGGTCAGAGAAGTCACTCATCTCTTGGTCCAATGAGAGTTGGCTGATCCCTTGTCTCAGGAAGTTACTGGGGTCTCAGGCGGATGGGTATTGGGGGAGGGTGGGAGTTTTGGTGGGGGAGCTTGCCTGCAGGAGTTTTCCCTGCTGGCCAGCAACTGGGGCAGAGATGGGTGGGGGTTCCCGGGGACTGGCTGAGTCCTAGGGCCTAGGTCCTTCCTTGAGCCCTTCTGCAAAGTCTCATCATTTTTATGGATGCTTTTTGTTTGTTCCAATGCAACCTCCACGACATGCATCTATTTATCTTTTATTGTTGTTGCTTTTTCTGTACACACAGCATAGCACCAGTGTTTATCACAGGAAGATTTCAAGATTAATTGTAGAATGAAACTTTCTGCTGCTTGCTACATTATTTACAGTGTTATAGTTTTAGAGAAGGGACTCAGAATGGGCCAGTCCTAGAAAGAGTGAGGGAAACATGCACATAGATTTTCCTATTGTTTGGATGATATATTTCTATTCTGAATTTGGAGCATTTGGGTTAGGTGGTCATTAGATTCACCCCCAGGACTTATTCTGTTGTGGAAATCAAAACAAGCTTGTTGGGAATGGTGAAAGAAATTTTGAATCTGTTGCTTTTTTTTTCTTCTTTAAGAAATTTTTATTCATTTTACATACCAACCACAGATCCCCTTCTCATCCCTCCTCCCTCTCCCCCCAACCTTCCCCCCTCCCCAACCTACCCCCAAGACCCTCCTCCAAAAAGGTAAGACCTCCATGGGGAGTCAGCAAAGCCTGGTACATTCAGTGAGGCAGGCCCAAGCCCCTCCCCACTGCATCAAGACTGTGCAAGGTGCATAAGTGAGACAGTTGTGTAGCTTATTTTTTCTTAAGTAGCAGCAACATTTATTGAAATTAAATATATAAATAAATGAAATGAAAATGAAGGAAACTGTGCTAACAGGAGCAGACTGAGTAGCCCTGCTGGCTTGCCCCAAACCTTATAGCAACCATGCTTTGTAATTGCACACAATATTTCTCCACGAACCACACAACTATGTACAGACTAAGAACAGCCTGGGCTACTGGCCTTTAACTCATCTATAACCTCTAAAATTCCCTCTGAAAAAAATGATGACTCTCTGTAAATTTCTATTAAAAGCTTCGTGACAATTCTTAAGGATAAACTGTAAATATACTTTTTGAAGTTTAAATATAATTACATCATTTTCCCTTCCTTTTCTTTCCTTCAACCATTCCTATGCATCCCTTTGCTCTCTTTCAAAGTCATGACCTCTATTTCTTTAATTGTTATCGCAGATGTATATGCATCTATCACTATATATATATAAACGCGCAACCTGCTTTGTCTGTATAATGTTACTTGCCTGTGTATGATTTCAGGGCTGCCTACTTGGTATCGGATAACCAACTGATGTTCTCTTCCGTGGGAAAGACTATTTCTTCCACTCTCGGGATTCTTTTATTGTCTGTAGTTCCTTGTTTACAGTTGAAGTGCCATGAGATCTCCTCCTTTCACATTAACGTGTCTGCTGGTGTCATCCTTGTTCAAATATTTTTAAGCAGTTATATTAATAATTTTTTTTTTGGTTTTTCGAGATAGGGTTTCTCTGTGTAGCTTTGGAACCTGTCCTGGAACTCACTCTGTAGACCAGCCTGGCCTTGAACTCACAGAGATCCGCCTGCCTCTGCCTCCCAAAGTGCTGGGATTAAAGGCATGTGCCACCACTGCCCAGCTATATTAATGAAATTTTATGACTATAGCTTCTCTGACATTTCTAGGAGACAAAATTTCCCAGCAAACCTCCTTTTTCTCTGGCTCTTACAATCTTTACACCCCTTCTTCCACTATGATCACTGAGCAGGGCGTATGTTGTAGATATATACACTGGGGCTGGCCACCATGTGCTCACCTATTCTCTATGTTTTCATTGGCTATGGTTTGCTGTAATGGTCTCAGTCTGTTGTAAATGGATATCCCCTTGATGAAAGGGAAGACATACTTATCTGTAAGTATAAGAATAACTATTTAGAATGTAGTTGGGGATTATGCTTGTTTAGTAAAATGGAAGGTATAGGCTCTCCTCCAAATGCTATGACTTCATTAACCCTAGGTAATAGGCTACATTTGTTATATTAGACTTTATTTCTCTCTTGTTGAATTAGCCTTAAGTCCAATTAGAGAACTGTTGGTTATCACCAAGCTATGCATGCCATTACTACCCCCTTAATTCTTAAGGTCTTTTTTTAGCAACTTCTTTTTAATTGAAGTTATTAATGCATGAAATTTTGCTACTACAAAAGCGAAACCATTCACTTATTATTCTGACCATTTTTCATTTGTTTTTAAACTTGCCAAGAATATATACTTATATTGATATGCATTTTTGTATTTTATTTCACATTTTATCATATATATTTGAAATTCTATTCAGTATTATAATGATTTCATAAGAAACTGAACCATTAACAACTGTAATGAATTAAATCAATCTTAAATGGTATAATGCAAATCTTTAACTCAGTATCTAGTAATGCATTAGTACTAATAAAAAAAAAGAAAGAAAAAAGAGCAGTGATGATGAGTAATACCAGAAGGTTACTTTTTACATTGGCTAGAACAATTAGAATAAATTACTAAATTATAAATTTTTTTCTGAAGGATAATTAGTAAGCTGAGCAATAAACCCTCTATGAACTAGCTACATGAACTAAAGCCAGAATTACATGAATGTTTTGCTATGTCTAAACGTTTTACACCAGTTATCTCTCTCTTCAGAGCCATCTATGGGAAAAAGGTAAACAAGTTTTACAAACCATTTTTAAGAGGAGAAAACTAAGTCTTGAAGTTTAATATTCTATATGGTCCCCATTTTTCCATTAAATTGGTAGAGGTTTAAAAAGAAGTGGCTATGATGAACTAAATGCATGAGCAGGTATGGTAGTCCTCTGGCCGGCCTTGTCCAAGGCTGCTGTAAGTTTTCATTTTTCACCCATAAACCTTGAGAATTGTAATAACATTTAAAAATACAAGGTCGAAATAAAATGATAAGAAGAATTAAATGCCAATGTACTTTAATATAATTCCAAAGTTCACTTTATCTTGCAACTTATGAGAATAAACAAATGACAAATTCTTCTGTGGGTTAATATTAATCCTGTCTCCTTTCCCAGTAAAAATATTTAATGGATTATATAAATCAAGTCCAGTAAGAAAACAACTTATTTAATCTGCCTTTGAGGCAGTGTACATTGTACTAATGTCTGCAGCAGCACTGAAGAGAAAAAGAATATTGTAAACAAATATTGATTATTAATTATTCAAATATTAATAAATTATATGGAAAGGACCCTGAATTATATGTTGAACTAGTAAATGTGTATAAAAGCAGCACTGTAAATTGAATACCTAATGTATGTTTTGGTTCAATAATATATTTATTTTACTGTCAATTAATTTAAGAAGTTTCTATTTTAAAACATCTATGAAGCCCAGTTGAACACAGTTTGTCAGTAACATTGATTTCCTAAATTGAGACCACAAATTTTGTTTCTGAGTTAAGATGAGAACCACTGATATGTCTAGTCTCACCTAAGTTTAATTCACAACTATTTGGCCATACATTATATTTGGGAGTTAGGCAGAATTATGACTCTTAAAAATCATCTCTTATTCCTATAACCTGAGAATATGCTACAAGGTAAGTGGACTTTGCAGTCAGAATTAAGGTGCTGCTGATCCTAATTAAAATAATTATTTTCGCCAGCACTTGGGAGGCAGAGCCAGGTGGATCTCTGTGAGTTCGAGGCCAGCCTGGGCTTCCAAGTGAGCTCCAGGAGAGGCGCAAAGCTACACAGAGAAACCCTGTCTCGAAAAACAAAAAAAAATATTTTCTTCAGTTCAATTTGGTGAAATATAATCACATGGACCTTCAAACACAATGACCTCTCTCCTTGAAGACAAGAAGTATAAATCAGGAAGATCTGAGATATTCAAGGTATGGGACATAGTTAATTCACCATTGATGTGGAAGGTTACATAGAAAGCATGAGAAGGGATATGGACAGCCTCTAGGAGCAAAGAAAGAAAAGAAAGAGAAACTTCATCCCTACAGCTAGAAGCAGAGACATTTGATCAAATTTGAATGATCTTGGAAGCAGGTCATCTTAGAGCATCTAGAAAGGAATGTAACTTACTGACATCTTTATTTTAGCCTTAAATGAATCCAAGAAAGGGACTTAATCATATTGAACCAAGACTTCTGACTTAAGGAATTATGAAAATACAATCGTTAGTCTTTAGGTTTGGGGCAACTTAATCATGACAGCAAAATTAAATGAATACTAAGTCTCATATAGAAATTCCCATTTCTGAATTAACTGCCCTGTGTGGCCATACTAGATTTGAGTTTTGGTTGCTTCAATTGCCCATGCCTGTCTATTCATTACTAACTGGACACATCACTTATTTTCATAATCTTCTTTCTAAATGTATTTGTGTTTTCAATATTTGCTTTAAAACTTAGGCAAGAGACATCAGCAAGGTGGTAAATATTAGTTCTTAGACTTTCCTTCTCTCCAAACATTGTTATTAGGGATAGATTTCCTTTGGGAGAAGTTAAGATACTTCTTAAGAGGCTTCTACTTCCCAGTTGATTGAAAAACATGAGGATCAAAGTTGGCAAGGAAATTTCAGGTATCTTAACACAGTAGGACAATGTGATCCAGATGGATCTTTCCAGGCTGTAAATTCTCCTAGGAAGTACTCATGGTATATTCCAATAGCCAACTTTCAGGGAGGTAGACAGAGTGGTAATTTCCATTTATTTTGTCTCACAGCACTGTTAGGCCCTAGAATTTTTTGCCATCTGAGGGCTAATGAGAATGAGAAGAGTGATTTAGATTCATAGTTCTTTTGGTTCTTCCATTTACTTAAAACACAGCAAACAATACAATGCCAATTTTGTAGCTCCTCCCTTATGAAGAAAGGAAGCAGAAAGAGCATCTAATGTTCCAAGTTTTCTAGAGGGTGGTTGAGGAAGTGAAATGGGTCTTGCTAAGGAGGTTCTAGAATGTCACATATCCCATGTGATACTAGGAGCAAACAGAGCCAGTAAGACTGGAATGAAGGTTTGAGAAGCTGCTCAGAATGTCAGCCTTGCTGATGGAGGAGGGTCTTCTAAGGAGCATAGTTCATAAGTACTGATAGAAGTGAGAGGTTTGACCAATGACTGAACACTAACAAAAAATGTCATGTAAAATGGAAAGGTGAATGAACACAAGGAAATATGTTTCAAATAAGGGGATAAGATAACCATCCAGACATTGACCTCATTGTAATGGCAAGGTAACTGTTAGCAATATTCTAATGGGTCAGGAGGACAAAGTCTGAAGGAAATCATAATTTCAACAAAAGTATAGAAAGTTTTATAATTGTCAACAGAAATAATGGAGAATAATATAAAAATAGAACAAAAATATTCACTAGAAGGGTTATGAAGCAAAATCAATCAGGATAAGGAAAGGCCAGCAAACTTAAGATGTGGCCATTAGAAATCATCATTAAGGGAGAAGATTAAGTAATAAGAGAGAAGAAAGCCTGAGATGCTTACAGGGTTCTGTCAAGCACACCATTGCACAGTATGTAAGCCGCAGATGGGAAAAAGTGAGACTCAGTTTATTCTGTTTTACTAACCCAACATTTCTTGATTTCAGAGAACATAATGGGCACTCAGAGACACAGAATGCAAATAATTTCAAATATGATGAAGATGAAATCTCCAACAAAATATTAAAATGCCATTTACATTTATCAAAGACTTGACTAGCATCCATGAAGACCCATGTTTGATGTCTAACACCATATAAACCAAGCATAGTGACACATACCTGTACTTCAGAGGCAGAGACAGTTGATTCAGAGGTTCAAGATCACCTTCAACTATATCTTGAGTTAGAATTGAAGATCAGCCAGTAATTTAAAAAATCAACTCCTGTTAAAATGCTATATTTTTTGAATAATATAAACATTGGGGATACTTTAAAATTTTCCTGATTAGACATTATCCTGATAGAAGACATTTAATGAACAGAGAGCCACAGGCCAATGACCCTGGTGAATTTTCAATACAGAAATTATCCATTAAATACTAGTGAAATTTCACCAACACTAAAATTTAATCATATACCATGATTAAGTAAAGCTTATTCTTGGGGTACAAAGGATAACCAATTTGTAAATAATATGTATTCTTTGCTATCAAAATAGAGAGAAATCACATGGGCATCTCAGTAGAGGCAAGATAAAAATTTAACAAAGTTTGACACACTTTTAATAAAAAATTTAACAAACTAAATATAAACGGAATTACTCTGAACATAATATAGGCCCCACATAAGAAGCCCACAAGTGAAAGTTTGCTCTCTAAACTAAAGTGTAAGGCAAAAATATCCTGGTTCCATTCAACATAGTGCTAGAATTTGTAGCCATAATTATTAGATAACAAGAAGAAATTAAAGGCATTCAAATATCAAAGGAAATGCATTTTCTGTTCACAGATAACATAATCAAATATGTGGAAAACCATTAAAAATAGCCCTAAACATAGTCAGAACTAATAAACAACTTCACCAAATTTCAGGTTATAAAATTAACATACAAACACACTGTGTTTCTTAAACACTAAGGAGACTCTATCTAAAGAGGAAACTCAGAAATTAATCTCATTTGTAATATAAAATTAATCAAATGTTTATGAATAAACTGAATGAAAGAGCAACAAGGCATGTACACTGAAAATCATACAGCATTTAAAAGAAATGGAATATTACACAGAAAACAGGCAGACATATTTGGTAATATATTAGAAAACTAAACAGTGTTAAATGTCTATGCTCCCTAAAGTAAGATAAATATACAATGAAATTTCTACTCAAACCCTAAATGATGTCTTTCACAGAAGTAGAAAATATGCTGAAACTAAGTAAGTAAAAAAGACTTAATATCCATAACAATGTTAACTAAGATAAAAGCTTGATACATCCTAATTCTTGACTTAAAATACAGTACAGAGCTATAGAAAGTTTGGCATAAAACAGACATAAAGATCAGAACAGGATAATTAATCTAGAAATATGTATGTGGTCAACTGATTTTGTATGTGTGTACGTGGCACTGGGCATCAAGCCTGAGGGTGTGTACATGCCAGACAAGTGCTCTACCACTAAGCTGTAGCTCCAGTTTTGGCCAATTGATATCCAACTAATGTGGCAAGAATATACAATTAAGAAAAGACAATCTCTTCAAATACAGTGTTGGGAAAACCAGATAGATGCAGGAATGAAAAGAGTGAATTGGAAATATATCTTTTACTACACACACACACACACACACACACACACACACACACACACAATCAGCTCTGTATGATGAAATTTAGATATTTGGGCCCTTGATGGCTATTTTTGATCATCAACTTTACTACATTTGGAATTAAGCTGAATGCAAGTGGCTGGGTATATCTGTGAAGGAATTTTCTAGATTAAGTCATTTGAAGGGGGAAGCTCATGGTAAAAACAGATCATTTGCCAGCAGTCTATTGTGGGGGTATCTTTGTGGATTTCTGTGGGCCTCTCTAGCACTTTGCTTCTTCCTATTCTCATGTGGTCTTCATTTATCATGGTCTCCTATTCCTTGTTCTCCCTCTCTGTTCTTGATCCAGGTGGGGTCTCCCGCTCCCCCAAGCTCTCTTTCCCTTGATCCTCTACCTTCATTTCCCCCACTTATGTCCAGGCTGTTCATGAGGATCTCATCCATTTCTTGAGAGACAGCCCAAATTGACCCACTCTGGTGATGGGATGGCCAAACACCCTAATTGTCATGCTAGAAACCCCATCCAATGACTGAGGGATCTGGAAGCAGATATGCACAGCTAGGCCCCGGGTGGAGCTCCGGGAGTCCAATTAGCGAGAAAGAGGAGGGTCTATATGAGCGAGAATTGTTGAGACCAAGGTTAGATAAAGCACAGGGACAAATAGCCAAATGAATGGAAACACATGAACTATGAACCAATGGCTGAGGGGCCCCCAACTGGATCAGGCCCTCTGAATGGGTGAGACAGTTGATTGGCTTGATCTGTTTGGGCGGCATCCAGGCAGTGGGACCGGGCCCTGTGCTCATTGCATGAGTTGGCTGTTTGAAACCTGGGGCTTTGGCTCGGCCTGGGAGGAGGGGACTGGCCCTGTCTGGATTGAGTCTACCAGGTTGATCTCAGTCCTTGGGGGAGGCTTTGCCCTGGAGGAGGTGGGAATGGGGGTTGAGCTGGGGGGAGAACAAGGGAATCTGTGACTGATATGTAGAACTGAATGGTATTGTAAAATTAAAACAAAAACAAAAACAAAAACAAAAACAAAAAACCCAGATCATTTAAGGTTGGAAGATCCGCCTTAAATCAGGAGCACATCTTCTGGTGTCAGCCTATATAAAGGGCATGGAAGAAAAAATGTGATTTTACCTGCTTCCCCTCACTCTCACTGGCAAGTTCATTCCTCCACTGGTATTCTTCAGGATTCTGCAATATACTAACAACCAGTCTTGTGGAATGAACAACTGTTGGATTCTTGGATCTTCCATTGGTAGACAGCCATTGGCAGACGATATGGACCACAGCCTTTAAGGCACTTTTTAAATCCCCTTTGTAGATATATATTTATTTTATCAGTTCTGTTCCTCTAAAGAACCCTGAGTAACGCAGGACCCAAACTATTAAACTGAAGGAAACACACACACACACACACACACACACACACACACACACACACACACAAACCCTGCAAATGAGAAACTTTGTGATATTGATCTTGGCATGAACTTCATGTACATAACATTAAAACCAAATACAACTGAAACAAAGCAGGGACAGCACACTGGGACAAATTAAATTCTGACTAGTAAAAGAAATGAACATAATAATAATAACGTAACTTAGAAAATAGACAGTGATGGCTGCAGCCCACATATCAGATATGATCTTAAAATTTAAATTTTATGAGAAATTATTCAAAATGAAAAGTAAAACACAATTTAAATATGGTTGATGATTTGAAGATATATTTGTCTAAAGAAGATACAAATGAGACCAATAGTATATGAAAGATGTTTTGTGTCAGTACACATCAGGGTAACTCAGGTAGAAACCACAGAGAGTCTAGGCATGGTAGCTTTGTTTATGATTCCTGAGTGATGAGGTTGAGGCAGGAGAATTACAAATTCAAGGTCTGTATGGGCCACCTAGTGAGATTAAAGCTACTCAGGGATATAGAGTGAGACCTTGTCTCTAAAAATCAAAGCAAACCAAGCCAAAGAAACAGCGACTTTCACAAAATACACAAAAGATATCACCTCATATTTATTAGGTTTCTTATGGGAAAAAGAAGTATTGGTAAAGAGGCAGAAAAATTAAAACTATGTTGGTCATAAAGTAAAACAGCAGTTAATGTGCACAACAATATGGTGATCTTCAATAATTAAAAATAGAGCTACTATTTGGTCAGGCAAACTCATTTCTGGATATTTCCACAAAATAGAACCAATATTAGGGTCTTGAGACATTGCTTCAAGTATTCACTCTAGTACTCTTTGCAATATAATAGAGTAACAACATAAACACCTATCAGTAGACACATGGATGGAGAAAATGTAGAATATACAGAAATGAGATGTTATTAACCTTTAAAAAATATGGAGGTATGTCTACATATGAGTGAAGGTTGAAGAGATTATGTTAAGCAGAATGGCTTAATCAAAGAAAGGCAAATACTCCACTATTTCTTTTCTATGAGTCATCTAAAATGGACCAACTCAGATTCATTAGAGCCAAGGGCAAGGGAATAGGAAGCTAATAATCAGGATTCTTAAGTGAGAGTAACATTAGAATTATATTATACTCACAAAAATGAAATAAATGAAAAAGACCAAGCCAAAATATAAGAAAGGTATTTTCATTAAAAAAAAAGAAGAATTATTCCAGTCAGGGAAATGAACACACCCTAAAGTTCACAAGAACAGTCAATAGTGTTTTACACATTTAAAATTTTGTAGAAAGTGTAGATCTCCTATTAAATTTTTACCGTGAGAAAACAAATCTTTAAATTAATAAACTTAGAGGGTGCCAGGACCTGATAGACACCCCCCTAATTAATTGGGGTGCCTCGTGCATTTTCTAGTTAGCTTTATCTTTAGCTTCCTTTTCTGTTGTCAAACCCACCATTCCCAGGCAGCCCTGGCTCTGTTTTTCCTCCCAGCTCTCTTCTTTATTTTTAACAGAGCTCAGTGGACTCAACAAAGTTGGTTGCTGTGGAAACATAACCTTGATTTTCACAAATATTTTTCAGGAATAAATGTCACCATGATTTTTTTTTTCTCGGTCTTCTCCCTAAGCCTCTGTTGCTATGGTGTTTCCGCCTCCATTTATTGAACAATGTTGATCCAATGTTTCTGTGGCAAATTCCAAAGAAAGGCACAGCTCCAATATTTTCAACATAATTACAGTTGTGACATATGATGACAGGGCAAGAGACCACTTAGGAAACATAGACAAACACATCTTGTCCTGGTGTGAAGTTATTTAGCACTATAAAGAGGGGGAAATGTCTAAATAGTAAAGCCAGCACCAGCCTTTGCAATAATGGGATCTCTCAGTCCAGAAAATGAAACTTCTTCTCTTTCTAGTGACTGAGTATAGCAACAGTGCCTACTCATCACTCACGTGTAGGGTACCGTGCATCTCTCTGTTTTATCACTTTCAGCAGTTGAAAATTTACATTTATGTGTACAGAGTTCAAATATTCTCTCTTAGCTCACATTTGGTGATGGCAATACCCCTGAGTCTTTTTACTAAGCATTATCCCAGTGCTTATATTGTTAAAAGGTTTTTAATGATTATCAGCATTCTCGAAACACTCAGAACCTTTAAGTGCTTAAACACACACACACACACACACACACACACACACACACACACACACACA
>CABHPQ010164849.1:1268-23171 GCA_902168405.1 Peromyscus aztecus | reverse complement strand
CACACACACACACACACACACACACACACACACACACACACACACACCACACCACACACTGAAACCAGTGCATCCCAGACTAACCTCTGGTTTTATGATGACTTTGAACTTTCTGATTCTCCTACTTCTACTTCCTGACTCCTGAGATTACCGGTGTGCACATTTGGTTTATGGGATTCTGGGGACTGAACCCACAATTTCACTCATCTGGATTCATCTTACTTGAAGATATTCGGATCTTGGGTGTCTCTGCCATTTTGACTTCCATTTTCCTTGTACTGTCCTGACCTCATACATTACTTAACGTACATTTGAATGATCACCTGTGCTTTTCTGTTCTTCCGTACTGGCCATTGTCCTTGGCCATGTGTGTCATTTCACTACTCATGTAGAGGCAGGCCTGTTGCTTAAGAACAGTCTTTGCTTTGAAGAAGAGCTCCAAAATTTAATAGGTGCAGTAGTTATGACTATGAAACTGTGAATGGTTCTCACACTTTAAGAGGCTCACTGAGAAACCATCACATAAAAACCATTCAGCTTTTCAAATAATACACATTCAAGACTTGATACTATTTATTTAAGAATAAGTATTTGTTATGAAATGTAAATAATACAAGTCAGAATAGAAATAGAAAATTAATGTCCCTTTTATTTCTTACCATAGTTTGATATATGGAGAAGTTGTTGTACATCTCCAGCCTACCTCCTGTACATAAGCTTTGGTTTTTGTCTAACCCGGGCTGTAGTTCTGACTTGACCTTTCTTAGTGAAGTTACACAGGTCACTGAATGGCTCATCGTTAGTGTCTTCATTGATGAAATTCAGTTTCTAATGAGGCCTACTTAATAAGGTCAGTGGAAGTGACTCATAACTATTTGATGTTTTTGCAAACACAGTGCTTACCTAAGTAGTACTAAAGAATGGTGATTGACACTAGACAAAAACAATAGTATAAATCTTACACAGCTTAGGTCTTTTTAGCTATATTCCTTATAATTTTTTACTGAAATGTATAAAAATTACATGGCTGAGTTTTATCCTCTGTCTCCTTATTATTCATATATATATATATATATATATATATATATATATATATATATATCAGGTTACCATCATTTTAAATTCCTCCAGACAAAACCTCCATAGTTATTCACTGCTCATCATTGGCTATTCACACTACCTCATTGAATGTGATTATCTATAATTCCAGTTTAGGTGATGCCTTAAAGAATACTCATGCATGTAAGGAATAGATGTACCCATCCCTAAGCCCTTTGGGTACTAATAGTTTAAAAGCTTGAAGAGAAATAACAAGTGGTTGAGTGAATCATTTCATCTATTGCAAGTTATTTGAAAATATCAGTTGGCATGGTTACCTAAGAAGAAGTAGGCAGTTTCCATCAACTCTAATATTAGAGTTATATAAACCTCAATATAAGTCTATACTTGCTTTTTAGAACAATCCTCAGTATAAATATTCTAATAGTCTAATAATTGATAATACTAGTTTATAAATAATTTCATCATTTAAAATATGTTAAAATATACGTTCAACCCATAACCTTATTTTCATAAAAAATCATTTATAAACAAAAACAATGACCATACAATATTCTTGAGCTTTTAAAATGTTACCTGTGCATTAATACAACCCTGGTCCAAATACCAGAAAAATTTTAAGCTTGTATTGAGTGAGTTTTTGCAGTATTGTTTTTTCTTCTAGATTTTCTTTCAAAAATCAAAAAAAAAAGTAGTCAAGAAATTAGCTGAAATAAATTTAAAGACATAGGGAAAGAGAGTGTATTTTTGAGTGTGAGAAGTTGTCATTTGTTTATCTAGAAGAATAACTGCATTTTTCATCAGTGTTGTTATTATAGTTTGCTTTCTGTTGCTTTGATTAGTACTACGACCAAAAGAAACTCATGAAAGGAAACGGTTTGTATGCCAGCTTATGATTTCAGGCTGGAGTCCAATGTAGGAAGCCAGGCAGGAGCTGATGCAGAAACCATGTAGGAATACTGCTTCCTAGCTTAATTATTGGCTCATCCTTAGTTCAATTTCTTGTAAAACCCAGACCCACCTGTCCACGAATAGTAACACCCATAGTGGACTGGTCTCTCTACATCCATCACCAATCAGGAATCTCTCACAGACATAGCCACTGGCCAGTCTGACCTGGACAACTCTCAGCTAAAGTTTCCTCTTCCCAGCTGACTCTGGGTTATGTCAATTTGACAGTAAAACTAATCTGCTAAATTGGATTCTTTATTGTACAGTAGTCTTTCCCCTATTATATATTCTGCTGACTATATTCATGAAACTTTTAAGGATCTTAATTCATTTTTATTATAGATATTTTAAAATGCAAATGAAGCTTTAGTGAAAAAGTCTGAGAAAGAGTAGTTTTCATATATTGGGAACATACTGTAGCTCTCAGGCTCTAAGTCTATATAAAATTTAACATTAAAATCAGCTTTTGGATAGAGAATCAGTTCTAGCTAGGAAAATGAAAAGAGGCAGAATACCTTAGCACTTTACCCAATTATCCCATTTGTGGCTAATGTGCCAATTTGGATGAAAATACAGTTGTTTTTATTGGCCAGGGAAATAACATGAGTTATATAGTACTGAGCAAAACATGACAGACTCTTAATGGTGTATTGGCCTCTGGGTCTGCTACCAGTAGTATATGGATTGCTATTCTGTCTTTCCTCTTGTCAGTTATAAGCAGCCATTTGTAACAGTTTCACAGAAAATGCTTCCTGTTGTCAACAGTATAAATACAGACTCCTATGAGCCAAATCGGTTATTATAGAAAGTAGATAAGTGATTTTAAAAAAATGTATACAGACAGAGCCCATCTTTGCCCATAGAGTCCTTAAACACCCTAGTGCTAGAACCTCTTTGTCTAGCTGCTGAAAGTTACCTGATTTCTGGTGCAGCTTTTCCTTAGTTCTTGTATAGTCTCTAGTTTTTGACTTTTACTTCTGGTATAGACTCTATTCTGCTATGCTCTTAATTTTTTTTTCAATGTTCAGTTTCCTTTAACGACCCTCATCTCCCTTGAAGGGTAGGTGCAGGCAGCTAGGTGATGGCAAGACATGTTCACTTGAAGATCTTGCCTTGATTGACAGCTTTGCCCACATGCTGGAAGGCCCCCTCCCAGGAAAAGTACACTCGAACCAGGGTCTTGGTCTCCTCACTACCAGGATCCGATTTCCTCCAGGTTTATGACTCATAGTCCACCTGCCAATCTGGACTCAGCGGAAAAGCAAGCTCTTGGCCTCGGAAGACCCAAACGCCAGAAATGGAGCTGCTGTTGTTGGTTCCGAAGAGGATGACACTAGCAAAGGTATTCTTCCTCAGTTTGTCCAATCGCTGGAACATTCCAGTGATGAGGTTGCAACTCATAAAGGTCTGGGTGAGCTCTTCAGGGAAGCGGTACTCGGCATACCAGAGGGACCAGCCATCCTTATCAAAGTGCTCCCAAAAATATGGCAGTGCCACAGAGAGGGTGTCCTCATTGGAGTACTTACACTTAAACTCATCCAACACAAAGGTACTCTTGGGCAGATGAGCGAAGGGGTCCTTGGCCTTGAGCTCCGCAGCCAGTGCCTGCTCACACTCATCCATCTCCTCCTCAGGAGCTGGGGCAGCAGCATTTTTTTTCCTCTTTCTGCTCAGCCTGGGGGGGAGGGGGGCTTCTGTTTCTCTTCTCGTGAGCCCTTTTCTTTCCTTGGAGTATCTTTTTTAGGCTGGCTCTCTGCAAACTTCTTAGCATCAAACTGGGCCATCTTCTCACACAGCTTCACTTCCGCCAAGACTGCCTTGAACTGGGGCTGGTTAATGGAGGTGAGGAACCATCGGTTGGTGTTGGGGAAGGCCTGGCGAAAAGAAGGCTCTAAGACCTGTTTGTAGAGCCACAGAAGGGTGCAGACAACTGTGATATCAGCCAGTGTCACTCGCTCACCCACAAAAAAAGTCATTGTCTTCAAATGAGTGTCCAGCAGCCCCAGGATTCGCCTCACCTCCTCTTTTGTATTTTCAGTGGCCTGTTTGTTGTGGTGCATGATGCCCAAGGTGGGGAACACCCAGGTGCTGGCTAGAGGAACAATGTCACTGTCAGCAAAGCTCACCCACTGTACCACCTGAGCTGCTGCCTCTGGAGTACTTCCCGGCAGGTTCTCGTTGCTTACGTAATAGGAGATGGCATTGCTCTCAAACACACAGAATCTGTCATCACCCTCAAACGCTGGAACCTTGCCAGCTGGGAATTTTCTGAGAAATTCAGGGGTGCGGTTGGTTTGGCCAAAGTGGAAATGGGCTGGTGCGGAGAGCACGCGAACCTGAGCCCCACTGTACTGAGCAGCAATGAGAGCTTTGAAGGCTCTCCAGTTTTCAGGATATGTGTACAGGGTCCCAGCCGCCATGGTGATTCCGCAGAGAAAGCTATGCTCTTAATTTTTTAATGGGGGACAAATCACAGGTTTACTCTATCAGTCATTTGGCAAATATATTCTGAATGCCAGTTATTATACACACACACACACACACACACACACACACACATATATTAGGTGTCATACACACACACACACACACATTAGGTGTTTGGGAACATGTGTTATATTTGGGGGTTTCAGAAAATAAACTGTTAATATGATGAGGAAGTAAGTTTTATAGCAAATACATATTGGAAGGGAATGCAGTCAGAAGAAAATGAAAAGGTCAACAAAGGGACACGTCTTGAGAATGGGTCAGCTGTAACTGTGAATGTGGAAGCCAAGGGGTCTTCCTTCTGGAAGTGATGGAGACATGCAAGAGATGCAAGAGATGCAGCTTGTTTGTGGCTATCAGGTAAGAGTCAAGAGTCAACTAGAGATTTTTCAGGTGAGATCATACCTGGAACTTTCCAGGAATAACAAGGGACTGTGGCGGGACTGATCACAGAAGGCCTTGGCTTTCCCTTCCAGAACTTCTTTGTTTCTGAATCAGAAACAACCGTGGCTGGTAGGAATTTGACAGCTCATGCCAGGATCTGCCTTACTCTTTAGAGACTGCTCTGGCAGCTATGCTGAAGACACCTCCACTGTATTTTCAGCTTTTGTCATCTTCAGGAATCTACATTTTTGAAGCATCTGTGA
This sequence comes from Peromyscus aztecus, assembly GCA_902168405.1. NCBI lineage: Eukaryota > Metazoa > Chordata > Mammalia > Rodentia > Cricetidae > Peromyscus > Peromyscus aztecus. The sequence continues at coordinate 18,027 of CABHPQ010164849.1, read as the reverse complement.
TCATATTCACTTCTGGGCACTTAACAAGGAATTAAAATGCTTGACTTCTATTCTTCAACACCAAAGTTATCAGGACAATGATAAATGTTTGACTTTCTTCTCCCAAATCCAAAACACAGATGGAATCATTGAAGTAAACTTTCTCTGACATCTTATTACTGGTCTTGTGTTTGGGATGCTTCAGGCAATTTCTACTCACTTTTTTTTTTTTTACAGTTCATAATCAGCTACTACTTAAACTATAGGAGTTAATTAATTCTTAACAGTCTTCTGCAACTTATACACAGTATTAATTTTAATTGTCAGATTTCAAAAAACATTTTTATGGGAGGACTGGTGTTGGAAAATTGTATGTGTCTGCCTACCCAGCTCTCAGAATTCAGATGAAAGTGCTGTTCTGTATTAATCCAGTCACCTGGTTGGAAACCTTGATACAGAATAAAATATTGAGTAAAGTTAAGTATGTCTATTCCTAGGTTCCATGCCTGAGCAGTGGTTTAATTGACTTCATTCATTGTTTCCCACTTAGTTTTAAGTTTTAACAGTATTTACATAAAAAATGACCTCACAGAACATTATTTTTAAAATTGGATGATATAGGTATGAAAATTATTGTCTAAATTATTTTTAAATGCAGATATGACTTTATCTAAAGTACTATTTAATAAAGATTTCAGTTTTGTTGTTAAAAATACTATTCTGTTAAGTTACAAAATAATCTCTTAAATTCAAATTAGAGCTCATTGGACTTTATTATGATAACCTGAGAAAATCAAATTTTTATCCTGATATAATACATTATGTAGCACATTAAAAGATAAAGTGGGACATTAATTCTATATAGTTCTATATAAATTCCTTAGTAATATATATAGAATTTTATATTCAAACTATCAAGTAATATTCTCACAGCATTCACAATGCAATTAAGTTTATTTTTGTAATAAAGGGTAAATGTCTAAGCTGTGTAGTACACTAATATTGGTTTTTTTAAATCTTTAAATATATTATCTATTGTGGTATCTATATAAAATATTTCAGTAAACTACTGTGCCATATGAAATAAATATACAAGGTCAAATTTGGATTAACAATAAAACACAAAGCTTAGCTGTCTCTCTTTTTTTCATGTATTGGAGGTACTCCTACATTGTAGAGTAAACCTGATATCAAAAACAATAACAATAAAGCATTAAGAAAATGACTACAGACTGATTAAAATTTTCCATTATTTTCCCTGAGACCATAAGTTTATTTGCTGATGGCAAAATTTATCAGCATGAGGATGTGTGTGCTTCATAAAACTCTGCTTTGTACCTGCCATGGAGGAGACACTGAGGCACTGAACTAGGTCCTATATGTACAATGGTTGATGAGAGATACGTTCTCTATCTTCAGGAACCATGTATTCTGGAGGAAAAGAGGAAACAATAAAGAGACGGGCAAGTTGAATGATTGCATGTTCCAGTGAGAGAAATGCGGGAAAGAAAGGGACTTGTGGGAATTTAAAGGAAGCGAGTCTTAATTGTTTGTTCAGGGAAAGCCACCGTGTCCAGCTTGCACCAAGTGGAACCCTACAGGAGGAATACCCGCTGCCTGGTGCAGGGGAGGGTACAGTGCCATAGAATATGATGAAAGAATGAGCAAAGCTTGCTGGGGAGGAGAAATAGAAGAAGCATGAACAGTGTTCCTGGGGGAAGTGAGACTGATTCATAACTGGATATGGAGCTCCTAGATGGAGGGACTGAGTAAGGATTTGGGACAGTGTGGTGGTTTGAAAGAAAATGGCCGCCATAGGCTCACAGGGAGCGGCACTATCAGGAGATGGGGCCTTGTTGGAGGAACAAGGGGGCAGGCATTGAGGTCTCAGAAGCTCAAGCCTGGCCAGTGTGTCACTGTCTCTTTCTGCTGCCTGCTGATGCAGATGCAGAACTTTCAGCTGCCTCTCCAGCACCATGTCTGCCTGTGCCCTGCCATGCCTCCTGCCATGACAACAATGGATTAAACTTCGGAACTGTAAGCCAGATCAATTAAATGTTTTCCTTTACAAGAGTTTTCGTGGTCGTGGTGTCTCTTTACAGCAATAGAAACCCAAACTAAGACAGACAGTCAGGGAGAAGGCAGACATTTGACACCACATCTTAAAGGAATTTACAGAGCAGTAGACAACATTCTCTCAGAACTGGCTGGAGGTCTTTTATTAGAAGAGGGTCTGTCTTGATTTCCTGCTTAAACATTTATCCTGTCAGAGGTATGTATTCTGGTTCAAGGGGAAAAGGATATAAAGCTGTCCTTTGGAGTAGTTCAAGGGGAGATGCTAATGACTGCTAGAAGATTTTGGGAAACTCATGCATCTAAGAAGCCTCAGAGGTCTTTGCTGTTCCTCAGGGCCTGAAGTCAGCATTGCAGAAAGACATCTGAATGAGAGGATATCATTACTTTGAAGAAAAGTGGGGGCTAGATTTTAACATGTTAGAATACACACAGTATAAAGCATATGGCCACAGCTGAGGTCGAAGTTGAAACTAACTTGTAGGACTCTCTGTTTCCCATGGGTTGTTTCCTATCCACTCCTCTCTGGTACTGCGATGAGCCTGTCTTGTAGTTTTTCTCTGTTTTTAAAGGAACTTTTTCTTTGTTTACCATTATTTGTGCATGTGTGTATAACGTGTGTGAGTGTGGTGCCACAGTATACATGTGAAGGTCAGATGACGGTTTTCTTCTACCATGAGATCCAAGGTTTGAGCTCAGACGAGGGTCTTCAGGCACTCACTCTCCCTTGTTGTCATGGGCCCAACTTCTTTTACTATGATATCTAGTTTGCTGTCTTTGGTCTCTAGTAACAGCAGTTGTAATGAAATATTATATCATTAACCTAAAATATAATCAAGTGAGGAGGGGTCAATGGAATATTTTTCTTGTAATCTCAAAAACCTGTTTATAAATAAGATTAGCAAAGAGAGTGGAACACAGCTTCATCAAGTTTTGGTGACCGGTAGGGGTTCAACTGGGGTGAGCTGACACCAGATTCTTTGGGTTTTTTTTTTTTTTTTGATTTTTAATGATAAGAGATTTCTCTTTATTCAGTTCTCATGTGTGAAATGCTTTTCCCAGAATTATTTGAAACAAAACATTGCATTAAAATTGAGGTCATCTAAAACAATGATTGTCTGAGTTCTGCAATGAATTAAATTCCAGTTTTCTTCCTATATATAAGTAAAGTATACTGCTAGGGCTTAAACAGAACAGTAAGATCTTGGGGTACTTTAGGGATCAATCCTCAATCCTAATTGAGGACTGAGAACACTGCGCATTGTCTCTCAAGGTTGTGAAACTTCCTGGAAGAACGAGCCGGGCTGGACACAAAGTTCTCCAGCATTTTCCTCCCTGGCCTTCTAAAGCAATAAGCACACTGCAGTGTAAGGGTAACTTTTGAATGCTGCCCTCAGCACCGATTACTGCCAAGTCATCGTCAGATATTTGGTCCCATTTCATCAACTCTTTCTAAATATTAATTTTCTTTACACTCATTTTCTTGATAGAAGCCTTTCAGAGTCTATATAGATTAGGTTTTTCTTTTTGTTGGAACATTGAGAAAATCTATTTTTCCAAATAATTTTAGGCTTGTTACTAAATCTTCGCACTGTGGCTAGCTTAGATCAGGTAACCAGTCAGTCTAGGCTCCTTTTCAGGGTGCTCTTGATAATGATGAGACATGTGCAGAGAAATAATATGAAAGAGTTTAACCAGTTAATACCTTCTACCACAAATTATGAGTAGTAGGAGAGACCAGGCAAGTTATATAAACATGAAGGCTTATTAGTGAAGGCATTCCTGTTTTTTACATAGTATGCTTAGTTAAAAACACCTCTATTTGTACATCAGAAAGTCCTTTATAATGAAAATATCTGATTTAAATATCAAATCTACAAAGGAAAATGGAAATTTCACTGTCCCATCTGATGAGGCAACTCTCACTAATCTTTAAGTGCTACCAATTCCTGTTGAATCTAAACCTGGCTGACTTTAGTGCTAGATGCCTGCAGAGTCCTCTACCTGTGTTCAGGAGTTAATTTGCACATCTTTTATTTCAGCTTGTAAAAGGACAGTGTGGTTTTAATGGAAAGGTTATTGCATGGAAACCTATGGGCTTTTAACCAAGCCAAATCATGAACATGCTGTGACTCATGAAAAGTGTTGTAGCATCTGAGATAATAATATAAAGTAAGGGATTATGTTAAATATGCCTGAACTATCTTTTCAGATAGAGGCCTCATGAATATGATACTGTCTTCCATCTGCATCACCGTACAGTGTCAGTTATTTAATTAAAAACAAATCTTAAATACCCTTCTAAAGAGTGTGTGTGAGCTCTTATTTCTGTTTCCAGAATTTGACTTGTCACTATGAGAAACGGTTCCCTAGCAACAATCCAGCATATCTCAGCGTTTCAGACAAGTTTAGATAATGGAGTATATATATTTACACAAAATGCACCATCCACAAACATCATTTAAATTTAATTTGTCAAAGTTTCAATATAAATTTATAGTGATTTCAAGGGAATTGGTTATAAAGCAGAGAACCAAAACCACTCTGATTAGCAGAGAAATTACAAATATGCAGAGATCAGTAAGAAGTCTTACCTGAAAGAAGAAAGTTTTGCATATGCTGAGCATGTATTTGATTTGTCTTGAAACTCTTCTGAATACTAATGGTGGTGATGATTACAGTTCCATGCATAAGAGAAAATTTGATTGACCTACACATGCAATGCACGCACACCTCTAAGAAAACCAGGATCACATGGAAGAAAGAGTGAAATCTAAATGATGCCTATATATACACACACACACAATAGTTTAAAAAACTCCATATTTTCCCATTCATTGGGAAGAGAGGTTAGTATATAACAAACACTCTTCCATGGGATTTTGCAAGAACCTTTAAATATTCTAAACAGTCTTCTAAGACATTGTGCAGCATACTCATTTGTGCAACATCAGATGAATGCCAATTCCGGTTTTAATAATACAGTACATAGTTGAGGTGGATGTTAGCAGGGGGGCAGTTGAGTGAAGGTTGTTCCGGAAATCAAAGCTCTGTATTTGCCTACAGCTTGTGATAACCATATAAAATATAGATTTTTTTTCCAAATAGGAAATTAAATTCAGGGTAGAGGAATTTTAACTTCCAAATTACCTTCAGTAAACTTGACTGGATTTACCTTAATTCCACTATTTTCTTAATCCTTTCAATTGTTCTTGTTCTGTCCATATGTTTAGCATAAGGGAACATTAGACTAGAATTACTAGAGCATATATCTAGAGTTGCCTGTCTCCCCTTTGTTCCTCTTGATGTAATAATGGGTCAAGAAAGGTTTTTGAATAAGATGTTTAGGATTAATGATGAGTTTGATTGGGAAATTGAGTTCCAGGAAAAATGAGTATAGTAACAACAGCATCTTACAAGACTGTTTGGACTATTTCAGTTTTCTTATAAAATCCCATGGAAGAGTGTTTGTTATATACTAACCTCTCTTCCCAACGAATGGGAAAATGTGAAGTTTTTGGAACTCTTGTTTTGCTATGTATCAGTTATTTTTTTATATTTTTAGTATTTTATTTTTTAAAAATTTCATATGTGAGTACTATACTTACATCAATCCCTTCTTCCTTTCCTCTCTCCATACTCTCCTATGTTCCTCCAACTCCTCAAATTCATGGTCTTGTTCTTTAATTATTATTGTTACACACACACACACACACACACACACACACAAGCTTATAACCTTCTGAGTTCATTTAATGTTGCATTAATATATACGACTGCCATTTGGGATCAGATCACATATTAGGTAGTTTGTACCTGGAGCAGATTGATTCTCCATCTTTCAGCAGTCATTAATTGTCTATAGCTCTTCTTCTAATGGTGGGCCCTTGTGAAATTTCCCACATCCATGTTGGCATACAAATTGATGATATTATTTTCCAGGTCTTGTTTAGATAACTATATTGTTGGAGTTTCATGGGCTTAGGATTCCTGTTAAATACAGAAGACACTATCACTCAGCAGATGCCCTGGTTCTCTCTCTGGCTCTTATACTCTTTCTGCCTCTTCTGCCTCAATGTTCCCTGAACCTTTGGTGAAGGCATTGTATTGTAGATGTATCAGTTGGGTTGTGTGCCCCATGATCAATTGTTCTTGACCAGTTGTGTCCATCTGTAGTAGTCTCTGTCTGCTGCAAAAAAGAAGCTTCTTTGCTGAGAAACGAGAGCTGCACTTATGGGCGAACGTAAGGCTAAATATTAAGAATGAAGTTAGAAATTATACTGGTTTAGGAAAGTGACAGTAATAGTGTTATCCTCCAAGAAAATAAAATGGGACCATCTTAGGAGTGGGAAAGGGGAGGAGAAAGAATGAGCTCTTGAGAGAATGAAGTGTGATCCTAATTAGTATTAATGGTAAAAACCCGGAGTCAGATACCGAGGGTGAAAGCCGAAGGATCAGAGAAGCAGAGCAGCAGCCACTAGAAACTTCTTACCTCTACAAATCCTCTGACCAAATGGGGGACCAAGATCCTGTCCCCTCCTACCTTATATTCCTGTCTCCACCTCCCTAGTGCTGGGATTAAAGGCGTGCACTGTCTCTGCCCAGCTCTGTTTCTCTTTTAGACTGGTTCGATCTCCTGTAGCTTAGAGTGGCCTTGAACTCCTGATAGTCCTGCTTCCTCCTCCTAAGTGCTGGGATTAAAGGTGTGTGCCATCAGTACCTGGCCTCTAATGGTTAACTAGTAGCTAGCGCCATACTCTGATTTCCAGGCAAGCTTTATTTGTCAGAACACAAACAAAATATCATACAAGAGAGGAATAGCAGGACATGTCATTATGAAGAGAGAAATGGAACAAAATGGGGGAGACTTACTTAGGAGGGGGGAGGGCAATACAGAGGAAGAGGAAGGAAGGAAGGATAAATAACCCTAAGAATATTCTTAAAAGTCATAGGGAATCACATTATTTTATGTTTACTTACAATTACATGTAGAAAGTATAAGTGAACATATACATACATAATATATACATATATGTTAAATGAAATTATGCCACTTGGGGTGACAGTAAGCACCCCAAAGTCATGGGCCATCTAACAGAACCCCCAGGGCAGGCATTGGAAACCTCATTTCAAGTTGTTGGTCAGGGAAGTTCAAGAGATTTCCACCCCAATGTATAGTCTATTGTCATAGCCCTTGGTTGCCTAAGAGAAATTGAATACAAAACCCTATTGCTGAAGATAGCAACACACTTCACAGTATTTGGGGAAATGGAGCTAGAACCAACCTGGAAGACTCCCTGAGGACTAGCTCTAACCGTACTGGTAGGAGCTATGCATGCTGCCTGGGAAGAAAAGCAACAGATAGTTCTACCCTGCTGTAATGTGTGCACACCACAACAATGACCAGATTGAGAAGCTATTCCAAAAGAAGCAGTAGTGGCCTTATATCCTGAGTGTAATCAGCAGCTCTTTAATTGGTCTTAAGGCCCCCTTACTAGGAAGGTGTCCATGCTTCATACCATAAACCTAGCCCATTATCCATGACTGGCGAGGCCAAGATCCTTAGATGAAAAACTCGGTAAATGATGAAATATGAAGGTTTAAAAAAGAACAGAAAGAATGAAACTTTCACTCCTAGCCCTTTCACTTTATGGAGAAACAAGCTAACCATTGCCGTGCAGTTATGCTTCCACTGACTGCAAACATGGTAGAAACAAAGAATTCCCTGAAGCTGAACCCAGAAGGAAGCCTTATGAAGAGGGCTAGATACAGAAAATAAGGTTTATTTCCAATTTAAATCTAAAACAGATTTTAGTCCGACACATGCATCTTCCCATTATTCTAATTGGGAGGGAGGATTTTTTTTTTTTTTGTGAAGCACCTTCAGTGTTTTGATGACTAAAGTCTATCTATTTAAAAAGCATTCTTGTACTATTCACAAATTAGAGTTGAATCCTAAAACAAAATAAGGCTGTAGTTGGCCTTAGGAGGAGGAGCAAAGCAGCTGCCATCTAAAATAACAATAATGTGGTCACTAATAAGAAATTTTGCTTCATTGGTTCATTGCTATAATAATATACCCTGCTTTCCAAACATACAAAATGACACCTGAGATTTCATTTTCAAAAGGCATAGATTTTTGCGATGGGATAAGTAGCTTCTCATTGTACAAATTTGCATTTATTATGCTCTGGTGCTTCTGCTGGTGTCCTTTTTGTTCTCAGAGGATACGCAATTCTGATTTTACAAAGCACTGTTTTGGGGTTTCAGTGCTATAATAAGAACTGTACATGCTGCCTTAAGGTCAAACAGCTAGGAAACAGGGGACCTAGGGAGTTTATAATGGAGTGAAATTATAAATCCATATCAATTATTATTTTAATTCTTCTGAGACAAACACTTCAAAAAATTTCCCACAAAACTCATGCTTTTTACAGGTGCAATACATACGAATTCACATTTTTAGCACGGTTTTTGTAAATGTTTCTTTAAAATTCATTTAACCAAAATTACATTTCGTCGAAGAGAGGACAGGTAATCTACTGAATTTAATGTTAAATTATTATTTTAAGGGTGTTTATTGTAGTCTTTGTTTTTTAATTGCTTCATTTTGTTTGTTCTTTTCTTTTTTTCTCACTATGAACGTTTACAGGTTCTCATTATGTAGTGTAGGCCGACCTCAAATCCACAGCAATCTTCTTGCCTCATCCTCTTGAGAGTTGGGATTACAATCATAAGTCACCCCACCCAGCTGCCTTTATTGTTTTTTAATTAAGCGCACAAAAAATACAATGCCTTATTACTATAATGATTCAATTCTGGGGCTAAAAGGAAGCTTTAACATATACAAATCAATACATTTCAAGGAGCACATAGAGTTAAAAACAGAAATTACATCAACTTCTTAATGGAGACTTTCCCCCAAGCACTGGGGAAATGAGGAATAAAATGGCTATCTCAGCAAGATAAATGTTCTACATGACAAAGCTATTTTGTTTCACATGTATCCCTTAATAGAGTTTCTACGCATTTCTTACATCTTGTATCAGAAAGGACATACTCTAATACTCAGAACCAGGACAAGAAACACAAGACCATTTAATCAACAAACAATTATTATAAACAATTGAGTACATAAAATGGATGTCAAGAAGCTACACAGATAATAATAGGAAGTCCAAAGACATAGTCATTATAAACTATATGCATGGATTGTGTGCAAGTTTTCTTCCTCTATTTCTAATTAATCAAGGAAAATCTTTCATTTTAGTACTAGTGTACCACTTATGTCCTTCCCAAGCCTCCTTAACTATTTAACAAAGACAAAGAAGAGCTCCGGGCTTCTAAGAAGAAATTCAATGATATTAATTTGACATCACCGGGATTATTTTAATATTAAATCCTATATGAGGAAAAATCAGGGTATTTCCTCTAAAATCAGGGATGACACAAGCGTGTTGATTCTTTCTACTATCGTTAAGCACAGTGCTTTAGAACCTCGATAGAACAACAAGTCAAGAGCAGGAAATAAGAGAACTATAATCGGGATAGGAAGAAGTGAAAAATCCTTATTTGGAGAGAATCTGACGATATATGTAAAAGACCTAGAAAAGTTCTCCTGATTTTAGAGGAAACTTCCTTAGTTTTTCCCCATACAGGAGAAATTAAGTTTATTTGTTCATTAAATGTCTTGTGTTTCTTGTGGTTGTTTGGAGGATTAGACTGCCTATGACATTTCTGATAGAAGATGTAAAAATTGAATAATAACTATGGATAAATATGAAACAATAATTTTCCATTTTTAAAGTTTTGTGGTTAAATCTTACAAATTTGTAATTCATAAAATTTCTTGAATATTGAGATTGAATATTCATATTTAAAATTACCAGAGATAAAAGAGAAAGTCACATTCTATTGTAGTAGTCAAAGTGAAATTGTCAACATAAATGCATTTAATGCCACCACCTGTGGGTTTGCCTACCCACAGCCACCATACACAGGACTGGTTCTCAAAAGTTTGCATTCCACACAAAGAATAAGAACCCTCCCAGGGAGCTGGTTTTATTATATCTTTGGCACTTGGTCTCTTAGATATTACAGTCTTTTTCCAGCTGCATTCTTAGTTTAAACTTCAATTTGACATTTTAGTGGCAATATTGAATTTTTTTTTTAATCATGTCAATTTTGCCATATATTTTTAGGAGTTTTAAGAACATAGATGTTTTTGACACATTACATTTTTACAGAATAAATAATACTTTCATGACGCTGAGTATTCCAAGAGATGACACAGAAATAAAATTGAGACACATGACAGTAACACTCCTTGAACACATTTAAGTAACAAGTCACAAAATTTGTTCCTTTCCAAAGGGCAAGGACTGACCTGGACTTGTGCTTATTCTCTGCTTACACTGATTGAAATAAAATTAATACCTTCTGAAAATTTCAAGAAAATACTGAGAATTTTAGTTTTGTAAAATAACAACTAAAGGGAAGATTCGTTGTTAATAATACTGAAATAAATTACTTTGGTGAGAAATTACGGTGCAGGTTTCACTGTGCAGATCCTGGTATTGCAAGTATCCTCATGGACGAGCAGCCATTACTGTGACCAGATCCAGGTTTCCCAAGCATCCTCAAGAACCACTTCACATCTTTGTGCCTGGATCCAGTTCTCTCAAGCATCTTTGTGGACCATCTGCGATCACTGTGCACACACCCATATCTCTCAACCATTCCTGTTGACCAATAACCAGATATTAAGGGCATTTCAATGGAAGGTTTATTTCTTATCTATTTGTTTTATAGACTATAGTTGAACTGGAATTGGATGCAAAATGTGGTGCTAGATTTGAAGACTGGCTATGGTCCCAACTCTGTTATTATTTAAGTGTAGTTTTATTTCATTTTACCTTCTCAATAGGAACTAACCACGATCGGTCGGTCATGCAGCAGGTAAATGTATATCTGGGAGGATTATAACTATGTGAAACTTCAGGGGCCACCACAGCTGTGTAGAGAGAGAAACTACTCAGATCAGAGGAGCACTGGATTTCAGACCCACTGAAGGGCAATGTCATCACCTAATAATCACTCTTGTAGAAGACAATAAAAAAGTAGTTTTCAGACTTCAGCATCCACCTTTGCCAATGGGCTCAGGAAAGCACAGGGGCAATACACCCAAACTCAGGGTTCTGTCCCAGCAGAACCATGGAACAGACTGAAAATAATATTTTGAGGCAGTTCCTGAGTAGTGCTGGCACTGCTACTATATGCTGATTGTGTGTTAAAAAACAGCTATGTATAATATTTTCACATTTTCCTTCTTATTCTGACCTAAACTTCACAACCTGACAGTGGCTAACTGGAAACTAGCTGGTGTTCACATATAACTAATGTATATGTCATAGAAAAAGATATTGGGTTCAAATTGTCCTATCAGAATTAAACACTCATTGTGATGATTCAGACCCAATCCTTCTCTCTCAATTCTACAAGCAGAGTCAAGTGGTTTAATCAGCAGGACTTAGATCTGCAATTGGCTGTGACAGTTTTTCAGAATAATAATAGCGGTTGCACTCTTCACTCATGAATATTGATCAGCAACAGAAACTTCAGAAGGTTGACCAACTTGTCATTGAATCTATTATTACCATGAATACTGATGAATGCGCTTAAAGGGGAAGTAGTAATTGTAACACTAGAGACTGCCCCTTCAGTGTTCCTTCTGTTAACCCAAACAAAGGTTCATCAGAATCTCTATCCAGTATGATGTTTATCCAATACAAGGAGTGGGATAAATACAGTAGCTGTGTCAGTTTTTTTTTCCTTCTGTGACCAAATACTTGCAGAAATAGCTTAAGGGGTGAAGGATTTATTTTGGCTTAAAATAGATGGCATGTGCTCCATCATGAGGAGGAAAGCATGGCAGCAACAGCAGCTCACATCTGTGTTGGCTGGAGTTGACTCTTTTTTGGGTTATCATGAAGAATAAATGAGATAGGAAGTAGTACCAGTCTATAAACTTCCTGCCCCATCCACCCACCAGATGGACACTTCCTCTTCAGGCTCTACCTCTCAAATCTCCTCAGACAGAGCCACCAGCTAGGGAACACATGTTCAAACACTCTAACCTGTGGAGTGCACTTCACATTTAAGTTGTAACTTAGCCTTATTATTGAAGAGAGTTTGCAAAAATTACTGATTTATGAAAATGTTTTGTCAGAAAGAATATCATGAGAGGAAATTTGACTATGGGCTAATTAGGTTTTTGAACAGCTTGAACTATTTCTTAAGAGAATTTACATCCACTTTTAACTATAAATTGAATTTAACTTTGGGTGAAAACATGGAAGACATTTTGACAGTCTATGTCAGTGTATAAGGACTTAGAGCATCTAATAAATTTATTATCTAATAAATCCTAGCTTGCATGAATATGGGTATCTCTTTCACAAGTTCCCAAGAATGTTTTCATAACTTCACTTTCAACTAAATTTTCAAACACTCAAGGCAGAAAAGGACTATTTCCATGTCATTATGGTTTAAATTAAAAATGCAACCAAAAATCAGACTAAATCCCATTATGGAGAGAGAAGGTAGATATAATTCTCCACTCCTAGTCAGGGAAGTATTGACAATTGGTAACTGGTGGGAAGACATGAGTTTTCATTAAGAGTGTAGTTCCTGGTTAGTTGCTCATGTTCCAGGATAAGGCCACACACCCAAGAGTACATGAGCACCATTTCTTGAGACTTCCAATTAAAGCTTCAAATGACAGTCCATTTTACAGAAGTATTCAAAAATTTGTTAGGAAATAGCCAAATTCCCAGCTGTCAGCATTATTTTTATAGTTATGCCATCATGAGAAAAATGATAAATGGACGCCTTAGATAGATTCTTTATGTTTTGTTTCTTACAGATCTGGGGATAGTACATCACCTTGCACATTCTGGGCAATCTCCATCTCTAGAATGTTTTCTCTTACTGATTTATCAGTTTTGGTGGTGGTGGTAGTGGTAGTACATGTCAATGTCAATTATTTTCTATTAAAAATAATTTTTTAGTTTTGTTTTTTATGTGTATATTTTTTTAACTACACATATGTCAGTGTGTAACTAGTGCCCATGGAACCTAGAAGAGGACATCATGTCCTCTGTAACTAGGGCTATAGACAGTTGTGAGATGCCATATGATTGGCTGGGAATTGAATATGGGTCTTCCAGGAGAGCAGATAGTGCTATTAACTGATAAGCAGTCTCTCCAGTCTCAATCTACTCTTTTTCTAGATACAGAATCTTTCATTAAATCCAGAGCTCATGGATACTACTAGGATAATTGGCCAGTGAGCTCTGATGAGCCTCCTGTCTTCATCTTCTCACCCATTGCACTTACAGATGCATACAACAATGCTAGGCAATTACTTGGGTGATGAGACACAAACTCAGGTTTTCTTGCATGCACAACAGGCACTTTATGAACTGAGCTATTTCTCCAGCCCTAGAATTTTAAACATGAAGTTTGGTCAGTTTGAGCAAAATGTCAGAACTATACAGACAACTTTAAACTATGTCAGAGTTTGGTCCTCAAAATTTCCTTTTATACCAGAATGCAATGAAAATACATAGATTCAATACACACATTTCCTTAAAACATTGGAACACAAAGACAGGAAAAATTCTGCTGTTCTTGCTTGAGATAACCAGGGAATTCATGAACAATGAGTTGTTTTGTCTTAGTTCACTTTCTGCTGCTATAATTCAAACATAACTATTTGAGAATTTCACATATGCATTTTGATCATATTTACCTCTTTCCAAAATTCTCTTGAATCTACCCTTTCCCTCTGTGCCCCCCAACATTGTGTCTTATGTTTTTTTTAAAACTGATCAAGTCCAATTTGTGCTGCCATATACTCTCAGATGTGTGGCCTTCCACTGAAACAAGTTCAGCCTATCAGGAACCGGACCCTTAAAGAAAACCGTCTATCTCTTAGCAGTTATAAATTGCCAAAAGCTCCTCATTTCGGAGTCAGGGGATGACCTTGTGCTTACTACCCTGTCCGTCCCAGAAATTTGCCTTGCATGAGCTTGGGCAGGTCATGTGCATTCTGTCATAAATCCTGTGAGTTTGTATTTGCAGGTTCCTTGTTGTGCCTAGAAAACATTGTTTTGTTGTAGTCATTAATTACCTCTGGCTCTTACTTTCATTCTGCCTCCTCTTCCATGATTATTCCTGGCCTTTGTGGGAAGGAGATGTGATATAGATGTTGAATTTATGACTGAGAATGCCACAGACTCTTTATTCTCTGTAGTTTGACCAGTTGTAGGTCTCTGGATTAATCACAATCCACTACTATAACATAAAATTTCTCTGATGATGCACTTGAAAGAAGCATTTAGAGCATAAAGATAATACATTATCATTATGATAATGATAATCTATGGATATAATGGTAAGTCATTAGGAGTCAGTCTAATACTGTGTCCATTTAGCAGAATAATAGTAGTACGGTCTTTAAGGGCTGAACCTGCTACCACAGAGTCTTGGCCACAATAACAGCACCAGGCATGGGTTTAAACTTGTAGAGTAGACCTTAAATCCAATAATAAGGTTGTTGGTTACTCAGTGACATTCATGCCACTCTTGCTGTGGCACCGGTGGACATGTCTTTTTGGGCCAGTGGTCATTGTGGCTTACAGGGTTCATGGCTAGGTTATCCTTGATGATTACTTTTCTCCTCTGCTAGAGTACATAGCATTTCTAGCATTGTGAAAGCTAGCAAGTAGGGGTGAAGCTTCCAGGTCAATGTCAGTTTGAGTTTTCCATGTTCTATGACTGCAGTATGTGGCATCTTCAATAGGATTATGTTGGCTAGTCTTATATCAACTTGACACAGCTAGAGTCATCTGAAAGGAGGGAACCTAAATTGAGAAAATACCTCTATAAAATCCAGTTGTAGGGCATTTTCTTAATTGATTGATGAGGGAGGGCCCAGCCCATTGTAGGTGACACAATGCCTAGGCTGGTGGTCCTAGGTTATATAAAAGGCTGAGTAAGCAATGATGAGCAAGCCAATAAGAAGTATTCCTCCAGAGTATTCCATCAGCTCCTAACTCCAGGTTCCTGCACTGTTTGAGTTCCTCTCCTGACATTCTTTAATGACGAACAGTGATTTGGAAGCATTAGTCAAATCAATCTTTTCCTTCCCAAGTCACTTCGTCATGGTGTTTCACCACAGCAATAGAAACTCTAAGCTAGGACAAGGATATAACTGTGAAGTTCTGGAGAATAACTAAAAGCAACGACAATAGCTTATAATGTTTTGGAGTCTTTGGAAGAGAGTATGGTTACACTCACTAGCACTCCTAGTGACCTCTGGGATTTGCTTCCTGTTCCTATGTCCTTAAGTTCTGCTGACCTACAAGTTTTGGTTCTAGATGGGAGAGTGCTCCTATCAGAAGACAAGACAAACATTACATTGAACTAGAAGCTCACACTTCCTCCTGGCCACTGACCACTGGGCTTCAGATAACCTTAAGCCAGCAGGCTAAGAAAGAATAACAGTATTAGGAGGTAATTGATCCAAGTTACCATTGTGAAATTGAAATTGTATTGCTTCTCCAGAAGGGAGATAAGAAAGATTTTCTCTGTAGTGGAGGAGATTCTTTAGGATACCATATCCTGTGATTAAAGTCAATGGTAACTACAGTAACCTAATCCAGACAGGGTGACAAAGTGCCCAGAACCTTCAGGAATTAAGGTATGGGTTACTCCTCCAGGAAAAGACCTGCTGAGGTGCTTGCTAGAGTAGAGGAAATACAGAATGAGTAGTAAAGGAAGGTAGTTATAAATACCAGATAAGGGCATGTGACCACTTGCAGAAACAAGGATTACAATTTACATGAGTATTTTTGTCATATTTTGTTAAGAATGTGCCTGTACACATATTTTTGTTTTTGTTCCTGGATTTCTTTGTCATGCAATGTAGCATCAATTCAAAGAACATTATTGGTTATCATATTCAAATATTGAGATAATAAAAGAATGTCCTTCAATGTATATTGCCATTTATTCTAAAATTTATAATGAATGCATTGGTTGTTGTATGTGGGATAGTTATGTCATATTAGTCATAATTATGATCTGGTTATTGTTTTCATTTGAAAATTCAGTATGATGTTAAGAGATATGATTGTGTAACAAGTTGACAAGGAGTAGACTTGTGAAGTTTATTCTTGCTTGTAAGCTTGACTACATCTAGAATTAATTAAAACCCAAGTGGCTTGGTACACCTATGAGAGAATTTTTTCATAATTAAATCATCTGAACTTGAAAGACCCAATTTTAATCCAGATTCTTTGAGGTTGAAAGATCTACATTTAATCTTTGTAATACCTTCTGGTGGCAGCCTATATAAAGAGCATGAACAAAGGAAGCTCTCTCATTTTTATATCTGCTTATCCTCACCTTCTCTAGCAAGTCCATTTCCTCTCTGGCATGAGAACCTACTTCTTGGGATTCTGGCATATACTGAAGGCCCGCCTGCTGAGACATCCAGCCTCAGGGACTGAACAACCACAGAATTAATGGACTTTCCATTGTTAGACAGCCATTGCAGGACTATCTGAACCACATTCTAATAAATATAATAATCTCATATATATATATATATATATATATATATATATATATATATATATAT